>VXBZ01012288.1:55065-65639 GCA_013399135.1 Heliornis fulica
GTTTTGTTTTTTTTTTTTTTTTTTTTTAAGAGTTAAGACCTGGTTTGCTGCCTCCTTTCCTAACAGATGCAAAAGTGCACCCATGGATGGTGTGAGAAAGTAGTTTCTCTAAGGAAGCCCTACGATCCGAACTGAGGCCAAGGACCCTTATGTGTAGTCACGTAGTAAAAGACAGTGACATAGCTGGGAGGAGAACCCAGGCCAGCTTAACTCTGGGCTACTCCTCCTAAGCCATTGTGGCTATCCTGGTGTCAAAATATCTGGGTGAGCATAATGGAGCCTTTCACCACGTTTCAGTCTTAAAAATTTTGGTGTTTGTAAGGACAGATTTTGAAAAAAACAAAAACAAACCCAAAACAACAAAAAACCCCAGTCCAAACTGAACTCCATGGAAAGTGTGTCCCTCCACCTGTGAGTGCATTGAAACCCCTGCCATTTGAGGATCACTTCTTGGAAAGAGCCAAATTCCTGAAACTTCACTGCAGTAGCACCCTGCTCTAAGCAGTCCCACTAGCTTTAGTAGTGCTGCTTATAAGTAAAGCAGTCCTCAGTGTGAATTTGGATATTTGGCAAGCCTGAAAGCTAGAAACTGTGAGCTGGGATGGGATCAAGGGGCACACACCAGACCTTGAATAAGACAGAAAAATCTATTTGCACTGCTGCTTTTTTCAAATACAAGGTGTAGCCTCCCTGAAGCGTGATCTCTTGTTATCTGCCAACTGCTCTTTGTACTAACTGGAGATTGTTCAATGCCATATTAGAAGACCGGAGAAGATACCTTTGGCTACGCAGTGCCCAAGTTGGCCCTGTAGACGTCAGTGGATTTCTGGTTACGTCACAAAATTCAGTTGCTGGTTCACAATAAATATTCTTAGCTAGGACTTCTGTCAGGAACATACCTCTAACTTTGTGCTGGATTTCTTCCCCTCCCGTTTTCTGAACCACCATTTTCTTCCTTGATTCCTGTTAACTGAAGAATGGCATATACGGTGCTTAATTGTTACGGTGTGCGTTCAGTCATGTATGGAGAGGAACCATTGTGCTGATTTTTATCTGTTGTCATATGTATTCATAGCAGAGGGGAAAAAAATAGTCCTCAGATAACACATTCAATGCCTTTCTCATGCCAGATCCATTTGCAATATGCCTTGAATCTGGCTTACGAGTATTGTAATTATGTGGACACCCCTCCGCAGCATGTTTTATTTGGTTGCAGTAGGAAACAGCAGGTATTTGAAACTGTGTCTTGTGAGTGTGCTAGTCTCTTGTTGCCAGTAGGTAGCCAGATTCCTACCGACATCCACGCTACGCTGCTTCTTGTGTAAAGGAAAGCCAGTTCACACACAAAAAAATCTTGCCTTTTATAAGACTCTTGAGGAAGTGACCAGATACAGGACTCAACCCTCTACTGCCTTATCCCCTGTAGCAATGTCTGGGTGTACTGGGAGAGCACAGCATAGCTGGAAGATTCACCAAGAACTGCGCTGATGTGTTTTGCACCAGCTTCTGTATTTGTTTATCCGAGTTGTCAGTGGGTGCACAAGAATGTGAGGCAGTCTAAGAGCAGGTCCTGGAGATACAGCGTTGATAACGTTACCTTCCTTCCAGCTGTAACTGCCCAGCCAATGCTCTTGAGGCCGAGGTTTTTCTGGCATTGCAAAGAATGGTTGTCTTGAAAACCACCCTTTTCATCCCTACATGGAGGGTGCAGTGTGAAAGAGGAATCAGAAATTAGGTTAAAATACTGCACTGCGTAACGCATTGTGCAACAGGCAGACCTGGAGTTTATCCGGTATTAATGACATAAGTATTATATTAGCAGAATGCCATCCTGTATTACGTAACATGGTACATTGTTTCGTTAATATGAATTTCCTGTACTTTTTGTGCCTGCTGAAATGCATGTTTGACCTAATTTCTGATCCAGACATTTGCCTGCTCACAGCCTTGTGTAAGAGCAATAAGTAAAACCTCAAGATTTTTGCCTGCGTGTGCGCGCACAGTGTGTACGCTTATTCCTTTTTATAAGTAGGGAGTTCTGGAGATGTTTTTGTTCTGGCTTTAGACTGTGACTATCATTTTAAATTTGCAGCTGCCATATCACGTTGGATCACTGAGCTTTTTTTGCTGACTTGTGTAGAAGTGAACTAAATAGTTTGCTGTAATGTACAGTGTTAAAACGTTTCTGAAGTATGTCAATAGTCATACTACTTTAAAAATGCAGTGCAGGCTGTCCCATTCCTTGGGCCAATATCTGGCATTAAAAAGTGATACTGCTACAGACACCTTAATGTTTCTTTTAAATTTAATTTTTTAAGAAAAACACACCAGTCTCATCTTTGTAATTTTCTGTGGAGAAACACATTTGGACTTAATGTCAAAGTCATCAGGTTCTGGGCTAGTTTTTGTTCCCTGGTGCCCAGTAAGAAGTCTCTGCCCAGTTCCACGAACAACAACAACAACCAACCAAACAAACAAAAAAACCCCACAAACCCCCCCCCCCAACACTCAAAAAACCTAAACAAAACTTCATGTGACATTGTACTGTTTGAGCAATCAAAGTTATACTAAAATTTGTGGGTAATTACTCTAGCACCTGCATTTTTAGAGCAAATTACTTGGTATGAATGTGTATTTATTTGCTTGTTTAATGAGAAGGATGTGTTTGTTGGGGTCCAGCTTCATATATATTTTTTTTTTCCCCTGGAGGGTCCCAACATCCATTTTTGGCTTGTGCTTTCCTGGCAAACAGACTTTAGGGTTCACTCTGAAATTTTGTTTAGTGAATTTTAAAAATTCAAAATATGCAATTTTGGTATGCAGGATTTTTTTAGGAAATTGTGTGTCCAGTGATTGTTCATGCTTAACCAAGATGTAAAGGAACCTGGATGTTTTGTAAACATGAAGAAATCATGAGTCCAAAGTTTCATCTTTATTAATGAAGCTCAGTCTGAATAAAACATTAGCGGGAAAAGAATGATATCAAACTAATTACGGCACTTCTCTTCCTTTGCCATCAGAATTGGGGAGCATGGGAGGGAACTGGGCAGAGTTGCTCTGGATTTTACAAGGGGGTGACTGAAATTTGACACGGCATTTTAAGGCAAAGTGTTAATTGTGGGTTGTGGTAAATAGTAAAAGGTTGTTCTTGTTTTAATTACTTTGGAATACAGAATTATAGCTGATTACTACTGTGCCACACTTCCATGGCGTTTTTCTGTTTTAATCAGATGATTTAATAGTTGTAAGTAAATGTTTTCCTTATGGAATTGGGGGATTATTAGCCTTGACTTAAGCATGTGTTGTACAGGCTGGCACGCTGCCCCCCTCTTGCCCTCAAGCCCCCCTTCCCAGTCACATTATTGCTGGAGCCCTGGGCAGCCAATCTTTCTAATACTACAAATTCTTGAGTGGAGATGGCTGATGTTGCATCAGTTTTGTTACATTCACAACAGGCTTAAACCAAACCCAAACAATTCATACATGATTTGAGCTCTTCTGTAGGTGTCCCGGCATCAAAAGCTCCCGGCACCAATGTATTGTGTAAACTGACCCAAGCCTGTGTTTTCTCTGGATCTTTTCACAGCAATGCCACATAGCTGAGGATGTTGCCTCCTCCCAGCCATAGAAGGGGGCTGTACCCACCACTCACAGCTAAACTGCCCCCAGGGAACACGGCCTGTTGGCATGAGACACTTGCCTGAATTCTACAGGAGATGTGTGTATATCACCACAGCTCAAGAAAATGTTGGGGCTGAAATGCTTCCTTATTCTGGGCGCACAGAAAGCGTGGCCTGAGCTTGGGTTTTTTTCAGATGTTTTCTATGGGTGGATGGAGGGGGTGGGGTGTGGGGGTGTGGTAAGAAGGAACATGGCAGCAAATGAGTCCCAGCATCCTCTGTGAGGCTGTTGAAGGATCTGCTGGCCCTGAGGCAAAGGTTTTTTGTGCAAGAGCTTCAGTAGGACAAGATTATCTGAAAATGCTGCAATGGGTTTACAGCGTGTTAGTGACCTTTCTGGTGCTGTACTCTGTCCGTAGGCCTGACAGCTGGGGCTGTTGTGTTCTTTCCCTTTGTCACTTTACCTCTTACATGCTTGTGTCAACAAGCAAAGCTGCTTGCTTCATCCTCCCAAGTTGAACGATATTAAGTTGCCCTGAGCATCTCTGGTGAAAAAATTACCCTCCACATTCATTGAAATTCTGATGCTTAATAAATGTTCAGAAAATGCATTTTTCAAGCACTTCCTTATGCTTTGATATGTTTTTATTTTAGTTCCAAATTATTCCTGTAATTTTGTGCCAAGTATGTTCCTGAACATCAGAGGCAATTTGGAGGCACTAGGTAAGATCCACAGCAAAAAGAAAATACTTCTTATCTCCCTATGTGTTCCACAGTCCCCTTCAGATCCACACAGGTCTGCTTTCACTCTCCTCATCTATGTCTCACTGAAGCATGGGGATGAAATGGGGATTTGTGGGCATGGGTGGAGCCCCCAGAGTACAGGGACATGTTTCCATATGTGCTGGGTGGTGGTGGTGGTGGTGGTGTATGCACACTGGCACATGCTCACATGTCCTAGAGAGAGGCTGAGGGTTTGACTCTAAGGGCCTCAGGCTCTTGCATCTCTGGAAGGTCATGTGCTTTAGGAGGCTGAGGTGCTGAGATAGCATGGTAGCATGAAGCCTAGGTATTGCTACTTGGATTTCAAGAGTGGAATGACTTGCTGCCACCCCTGAGCTGTCTCCAAACTCCTACTGCTCTTGGATGGGACTTGCTGCTCCACAGGTAAGGTCTCGTTTGGAATTCAGGTTGGAATCCATCAGGTTTGGAATCCATTATTGCTCTGGGCTTCCAGGCTGGGATGTCCACCCAAAAGGGAGCAAGCAGCCAGGTGCTCAGTTTATCAGGAGTCTGTAAGATCAAATGGAGGTCTTTAGAAGTGGAGCTGCATAAAGCACTCCTGAAAGCCTGAAGGCAGCATAGAGACTTGGCCTGAACTGGTTGGAGAGAGCGAAGAAGGGGTGCGGAAGTAGGACACCTGGAAATGAGCAAACAATTAGTATCCTGGAAATTCAGATCTTTATGTGCTAAAACATCTACTGGGTATGTTTTGCAGTGACCTGCATATGTCATTTACTGTCAAATTGTATCTCAAGAATGGCAGTGAACTCCAGATCTTGCTTCTTCCAACAGCTTTGAGCTGGGAAGCTGCCTATTTCAAAAGTGCAGTTTTCTACTTAATTGGAAAACTAGACGGGTGTGCAGAAATTTTTTAGGGTGCTGAATCATCCCTGAAGCTCAGGACTTGGATGCAAGCTGAACAGGAATTCAGTGGGGAGAAGCTGGGATAGAAAAGGAATCAAAGTATTGAATTATTGTTTTTTGCAGATATATAATATTGTTTAATATACAAACTTGATTTGCATGTGAATTGACCAAATTTAGAAAAGCAGGTGGCCATGTCCCAGGACAGATAACAAAGCTGATGGAAGGAAGCTGGTAGTGCCAAACAGCTAGAGCCAGGATTTATCTAACCTGTTAGATCCGAGAATCGAGAGTAAAATAAGTGGATATTTGGAACCACTGTCGCACTCTTCTTACAAGAACTAAAACTGTAGGGTTAGATTAGGGGTCTGTAGCTTTCTGGCTTGGTTTTCAAGATGGATTGAATAAAACAAATGAGAAAGCTGAGTTGTTCTGTGCTCAAGGTCATTGGCTTGCCTGCCTAGAGAATTACAAAACCATGTACAAAACCATTGACATGAACCGTCAGTGTGGTAGCAGCTCAGAAGGACAACCCTGTCCTGGGCTGCAACAAGAACAGTGTGGCCAGCAGGTTGAGGGAGGTGATCCTGTCCCTCTGCTCTGCTCTGATGAGACACCACCTGGAGTACTGTGTCCAGCTCTGGAGTACCCAGTGGAGAAAAGACATGGAGCTGTTGGAGCAAGTCCAGAGGAAGGCCATGAAGATGATTAGGGGGCAAGAGCTCCTCTCACATGAAGAGAGACTGAGAGAGTTGGGCTTGTTCAGATTGGAGAAAAGAAGGCTCCGAGGAGACCTAATTATGGTTACCCAATACTTAGAGGCGCCTACAGGGAAGTTGGAGAGGGACTGTTCGTAAGGGATTGTAGTGACAGGACAAGGGGGCAATGGGTTTGAACTGAAAGAGGGTAGATTTATATTAGATATTAGGAAGAAACTCCTCCCTGTGAGGGTGGTGAGGCACTGGCACAGGCTGCCCAGTGAAGCTGTGCCTACCCCGTCACTGTCGGTGTCCAAGGCCAGGTTGGATGGGGCTTTGGGCAGCCTGGTCTAGTGGAGGTGTCCCTCGACTAGACCAGTCCCTCATCTAGTTCCAACCCCCTGCCCATGGCAGGGGGTTGGAACTAGATGATCTTTGAGGTACCTTCCAACCCAAAGCATTCTATGGGTCTATGATTTTATGTGTGTGTGCTGTCACCGTGCTGATCAGTTTTGGAATCTTTGCCCAATAGGTCCCTGCATGCATGGACTAGATCTGAATTACCAGGTTTTGCATATGCTTCAGAGAAATCTGGATCTACCTTAAGATCTGGTGAAAAAAACAAAAAAAAGTCTTCCCCTGCAAGAAAGTTTGAACTCAGGTTGACATTGTGAAGGATATGATCTCACTGAAGTATTTAAGAATGGTGGTGGATCTTTCAGTACTTTGAAAGAGGCATGTGAAGTGGTAGATGGATATGGCTGACTACAAGCATGAAAGGAAACTCCCTTCGCAAGCATGGCCAAATTGCTGATTGAACTGCAAATGAATAATTTCTTGCTTAAATTATTTGGAATAATAGTCACAGATGTTTCTTGATGGTTTGCTTAAGAAATTATTGAAATATTTGGGACATGATTTAGGAAAATATGCTGAGAAAACACTGAAACATTAAATCTAAGGAAGAAGAAGGGATTCAGTCATGCATGATTAAATGGTTTCTTGAATAGATGTGGACTTTACATATGGGTGTTTGTTTCTTGATACTTGACTAGTCTGCACGACTGTTGAAGAACATTTGAAGTAATAAGCTTTGCTCTGGAGAAGGTTTTATTCGAAATTTGACAACATATTGACTAGGAGAGCTCTGTAATCCCTGAGACAGCTGTTTTCAAACTTTTTAGTGTAGAAACCTGTATTTCCATCACTCCTATTTTTAATTGCTCATTGTGCATAGCTGAGAATTCTTAACTTGTGAAAAAAAACCCACAAGTACACCATGCACCACTCATCCCCCTGCAAAGGCTTGTAATTCAAACCCACACCAAAACATACCCTAGGAATCCAGAGCGATGGTTTAAAAAACTCAGGAGAAATAAATTGAATTCTAATCGCTCCTTTCCCGCTGTGCTGAAATGCTGAGGGATTTGCTAAACCTACAGGTTGATAAAACTGAATCCCCGCTTAACGATTGCATTTGCTAAACTGGCAAGCTGCAATGGATACAGAGAGGACTCGTTTTTTTCATTTCTGACCTCCTCTGGTTTAGAGAAGACAAGAGTTGGACAGTTGTAGCTGGATTGAACAGCGTGATAAGAGTTGTGAAATGTTAGCAGCAAGGAGTGTGCTTTTGTGATAAACAAAGAACTGCAACACCACATGTCTTTCCGCAGCCATCCAGGCAGATCAAGCACCCAACAGCTCCATGGAATTGAGAGAAATGTTGTCAGGAGGAGTGGATAAATGAGGATACTGCCTGTGTGTTTTACTGCCGATGCCTGCCGTCTTTGGGTTTGGGTTCTTGCTTTTGTCCCCCGTAACAGGAAACCTAAAAAGCACTTTGTTCTGCTTCCTTATGAACAAGCCATCTCCTGTTTCCTCTTTTTCAGCCTGACATTTGGCTATCTTGCTTCCCTGCAGATTTGCAAGGAAAAACCTTTGTATATATGAGTGACCACAAATTTCTACTGTGCTTTCAGTGATGAAAATGGTCACAGGTCTCCACAGAAGTAGCAACAGCTCCAAGGCTCTGTACAGAGTCATATTTGCAACACCTTTGTCTGCTCTTGTTATCACAGGTCCTCTCTAAATTGGGTACTTTGTGTTGCTTCTTTACTATAGCCCTAACATTTTTGAAAAACAATAGGCAAACAAGAGAAAACAACTCAGAGACTAGTAATTATTTGCACAATAGATAAGATAAGATCATTCGTTAACAGCTCTTTTGGATTTTTTTTTTCTGTGTGTATCAGTGGCATTAATTTTGTGATTCTGCTTTCTTTGGTGGGGAAGGGAGATAAGGAAGGGGAAAATTCATATTCATGGATTAGGTCTGCTGTGTTTCAAAATGTATGTATGTTCTTCTGTTCTGTAATACCTCATCAACCTCCCAACAGCCGAAAACTCCAACAGCACCAAGATCTTAATGAACTGTCACGTGCTGCCTATTAAGTCAAAAATGCATGCTGAAATGTGCAGAGCCTGGGCTTTTCTGGACTCTGCGTGGAATCGGATGTGACTGTCAGTTCTCTGAGATCAAACTCAGGTCTTGGGCCTCATTTAAAGCTGTTAGTGGACTCAGCCTTTGAGGATCTCTGTCATATGCCCTATACACAGTGGCAGTTTTCATTTTCTAGATTTATAGAACTACAGCAAGCTGCTTTTGATGAGGAGATACTTACCGATTTTGAGGACAAATTATCCATCTCCTTAAGAGACTGTTAAATTCATGATTGGTCCAGTGACCTGACTTTTGCCAAAGAAAGATAGGAATTTTCTTGGTTGAACTAGGTGAAATATGGATGTGACCTACCACAAATCTCTGTTGGAGCAACAGCCCACAAGGATATGATGTGAATGCTCTCCTTGTCCAAAATGACATCTCTATAGTTATGACTTTTAAGATTTATGAGAAACATGAGAACCTTTCTGTACCATTCCTTCCTATTTTGAAATTGTCCCAAACCTAGAGCTCTCTTGGCCACCCACTATCCTGTGGACTGGAGAACCTCTCCTATTCAGCTTCATGTGGGAAAAGTAATCCCAGATAGGCTGTCTGGTGGCCAGGCGCTGCGTCTGTTGCTGTGCTGGTGGTTAGCGTGCTTCTCAGATGCTCTTTAGTGGTAGGCTCTAAAAAGTGTTTCTCATCCTCCCCGCCTCCTCCCCTGGCCTCATTTTGCTTATAATTGTTTTGGAAAAACAAAACCAGGCACTAGAAAAAACAAAAAGAAGCACAAAGCTGTTCCTCATTCAGTCCACGTTTATACCATCTGTTTCGTCTCTATTTAAACTCCGTCAGGAGAAAGTGGAGGTCCCGTGAATTTCAGCTGTGCTCCAAATATGTCCCAACAGGCCTCCTGTTTCAGAGGCTAAACCTTGCAAAGTCGAGGACCTTTGAGAAGAAAAATATTCTGCCGTCCCAGGAGTCAGCAGGTGCAGCCCGTGTTGGCTGGAAAGCAAAGGGTGCGCAGAGGCAGTCCCGGCGACCAGGCAGCTCTCCCGTCTGCAGTCCCCGTGGTTGGAGACCATGCAGGCAGAGGGCTGCGCCGGAGAAGGCAGCACCAACTGCACACACGCACGTATTCTCTCGGGGAGCTGCCTGTCAGCTTCCCAGCATGTATTTCCAGCTACTTGCAATTGGTATCGGTTTAGATCACTTCAACTGCAGTATCCGTAATCGCTGCAAAGGCATTGCAAGCGAGCTGTAATCTAAAGCAGACCTAAAGAGCCCATCCCACAGGGCCTGTCTTTGCACTAGCATTAATAGCAGCGGTTTCTGTATTGCTGGGAGAAATAGGAAGGAGCAGGGAGAGTTGGGTGGATTTTTTAAAAAATTTATTTTATTTGTTGTATGTGAAGGCAGATAACCTTTGACAGATGTTAAAACAAAAAGGCAAATGAAAACCATTGAAATATCTTTATGTCAGCTGAAGGGTCCTCAGTACAGCTTTCAAGCACAAGCTAGTTCCCTATCCCAGTGCCAACTTTGCAGACATGTCTGTGCACTCATGCCCTCAGTCCCTTAATTAAAACGAGAGCTGAATGAAGCTTTGGCTCTTGTTTTAAGAATCAAAGGCAGGAATGACACCTTGTGCCTGGTAGGGGCAATGTCCTCTTCCCTCCCCCTCCGGACCTTCAAGCTCGTTAATAGTTGCACCAGAAGCCAGGGAAGGTTGACTCTAGCCTCGGGCAGGCAGGTATTACATGCCTCTCCCACAGCTCCACCACCGCCTCTGCTCCTTGTTTTACACCATTTTACATGGTCCCTTGACTTCTCTGGGCTCCCTCCCCACCCCTCGTTAATTATAGTCCAGCTAAACAAGCAGGTTGGTACCACTCAGCGGCTGTGAAGTCCTTGACGTGTTTCAGAAGCAAAAATACAGGTAACTCAGTTTTAGAAGACTTCCCCCATCTTTTCTGTCAAGGGCTAACCAGCTCCTGCAGATACATGAGCTGTGGGGCTGCCGTGCCAAAACCTTGCCAAATATTGACTTTATAAAGGTGAAGTCAAAGTGCTGTTGATAAATCAATGTCTGGAAAAGCATTCTTTGCTTGTTTTGTCTGTCTTAGAAGGTCTCTCAAACATTACTGAGGTTCCCATCACGCCCTT
>VXBZ01012288.1:65680-112230 GCA_013399135.1 Heliornis fulica
TTTAATACATGATATTTTTGTAGGCAAATCTCTGGAGTCTTGCCCTTTGTACATGTGGAAGCACTGATTTTATGAGAACTATTCAGACACAGTTGCTATGATTAAAATTCTTCAAAATGATTTTCAATAGACTAGTAGTGTGTGCCTTTCATTTTTTAGTACAAAAAGTAAAATTGGCCGGGACATTCACTCATCGGTTCCACTGAGAGCTTTGCACTGGTGATAAAGGAGGACCGAGATCCTCAGCCAAGTTTCAGATGGGTGCAGGTGACTTTCAAATGGTCCATCAGAAAGCTGCTTTTATGAGCTTGTGGAAGAGAGGGAGAGAAATGTGTGTGTTGTGCTGCCCTTCTTTCCCTGGGCAACTTTAACACTGCAGAGTTTGCTACAACTTTGGCCTTAACCTGGGTGCCAATCTGTGCTTTGGGATGAGAGCTGTGGTGAACGCTCTGTGACACGCGCTGTGGAGCACACAAGCGTTCTTAGGTTCATGTGTGGGTCTAGAGACAGTGTCTTACCTCCGGAATGGACACACATCCTTCTAAATGTTAAATTAATGAATATTAATGAATGTAAATTAAATTAATACCCATATTAATGAATGTAAATGCAATGACTGCAGAGGTGCTCTGAAGATTTACAACACCCCGGGTAAGGACCAATCATTATAGATAATTTCTTGTCTTGAGTAATCTCTGGTGTGTCAAATGAGGGTACTGCTGTGAGAAAAAGTGCAGCTCTTTTTTTTTTTTCCTTGTAAATCTTCCATTTTTAAGCCTGGTTTCCTATGGAAATGAGACAAACAGACTCATGCTCTGTGTCTGATCTGTATGTCCCTTTCTGCTGACCTTTCAAACCAAATTTAACACAGTGATAGCCATCTGAAAGATAATTAAATTTCTGCTTTGATGATGTATGGGTAGAGTAGGCAGAAGATAGAGGCAGAGCCTGTATGTGCCCAACATATGAAAAAGTGACAGATGTGGGCTTGAATCTTATTACAAATCAGAAAGACCACGTGGGAGATGCTCCCCAATAGACTCAAGCAGAAGAAAAACTTAAATTGGAGTTTGCAGTGAAGAGTGAGACAGCAGTGTACAGGAAATTAGATTTCATTTTTGCTTTTCTTCATGTAATTCCTCTTCTCTTGAAATGCAGCCTCCTCTAGCATTTTGTATATATCTTTTATTTTTGAGTGATGAATTAGGGTGGTACTTGTTGCCTATGTACAGCCTAGGACAATTGGACTCTTGCAGTCGCAGGAGGCCAAATGTCTTATTTAGTTATGCCTCGACATAACTTCTATGCCACAACTTTCCATTTAGTGACTTCACGCAATTAAGCTTGGGTCACCCGTTTTCACTGTGATGGGGTAAATACCCGTTGTCAGAACTGTACAGAAGCATCATCAAAGGAGGGAAATGCATGAAGATGATGTGTTTGATTGGTTTTTGTTATCAAAAGCAGAAGGCAAAACCATGCCTTATGATAGCTTAGTAAATATGGTTGTTTTAGCTGAGATGAGCTAAGAGTATAAATTAGGTTTGTCAGGTGAAGTGATAAACCATGAGGTTTTGTGCCCACGAGCTCATCTTCTTCAAGCTTGCAATAAAAGGAGCTTGCACCGAAACGAGATACAGGCAGATGACAATTGCCCTGAATTTGCCATTTAGACTGAGTACTGAGAGAGTAAAGGGAGATGTGATCTATGGAGAAGAGAGGAAAAGCTCTCAGCCAAACAGAACTAGTAGACAGCAAAAAAAAAAAAAAACAGTGAAAATTTAAAAGTTTAAGGGAGAAAAGGCCTGAGGGAGACTTAGAATGTGGCATGAAATACTGATAGATCCCAGCCTAACAGATGAAGGAAACCTCAGGATCCACTAGAGCTGTTAATTTGCAGGCTAGATGGAAACATTCTCAAATAGCAGAGATTTTTTCCTTCCCCTATGCCTTTAACAGACAGGCATAATAGACCTTTCCAGTGTTGTTAAGTTCAGTAATGCCAAATAGGGCTTCTGAGTAAAGCTGAAAAAATGGGAATTTGATGATTTTAGTGGTGTAAGTCTCATATAAGGGAGATTTGTTTAAAGTCTTGATGTGTTGCTTTAGTGAGTAAAAGCCTTTCTTATGTTATCAAGCTAGCCAAAATAGCTTAAATAGTGCAAAGCACTAAAAACACCTCTGGGGAGCAGAAACCGTGTTTCAGCAGTTACTACTTCAAACAGATGGAGAATGAGAAGGCAAAAAGAAGTAAAGAGACTGATGTGAGCTTACCTGGCAGTTGGACAACCACCTGGAGATCTAGGTTGCTCTGAATCCTGCACTCGTGTCTGCCCTCAGCTGCATGACTGAAGTCAAGGGCTGTGTCTACAATGCAGGAGTCATATATGGCACCATATAATGTGGTTAGCCATAACCTACTCACTTACTTGTGTGACAGTTGTTGTATGGGGTGTGTAGGAGGAGCATGCAGCCCAGGTTTGCACTACTGATGATGCCTTTTGGTGTGTTTCTGAACTTTTCTGACTATGGAAGTAAAGCAAAATGGGGCCAGTTGTAGCCATTTTGCTGCTGGGCTTTCTCTCTCTGTTGCCCATGCGGGAGGGTGGGGGAGGGTCCCCATGAGAAGTGGAGCGAGGCAACAGCTGCTCACAAAGGTATGAAAGATACTGTCTCATCAAAACCACCCCTTTACCGCCAGCTGAAGGCATTATAAAAGATTGCTGGTAGCTGAAGTCTTATGCAGGAAGGCAGGTTAAATTATCGCAGTGATCGCTATGGCCTCCTAGGCAATGAATCTGTGAAGCACTGAAGTGGGTTGTTGCTTTCACCACGGAGGAGCATGTCAAGGTAGCCAAATTAATGGCCGCTTTTCAAAAGTTTCTCCTGCTATCCGAAGGACTGATTTGCTGCCCGCTGTTTGTTATCTGTGGCGTCTTTAAGCTTCACCCAGGTGAGTATATTGCTTTGTCTGTTTAATGCCCGGACACAGCCTTCATAACCTTGATGCTGTTCATGGCTTTGCTTCTTTTACTGGGCTTGATGATGATGATATTGTAACAATTTGCACAGCTAAGAGCCCGTGCGAGCCAGTCCAGTTGACCATGCGGTAGGAGCAGTAAGGCTGGCCTGGCTCATTGGTATTTTAGGCCAGGTGGTCTGCATCTGAAGATGTAGTACACGGCTCGCTGTGGCACCGGGGGCGGGTGAAGGATGCAAACAGGTCAGAGGAGTGACTGAAAATGAGCCTGTGGAGTCCTAACTGGAAGGCGTAGCACTGACTGGTGTGCTTTGGTGTCAGCAGTTAGGTGACTACGTGTTCTCAGCTGGGTTTAGTCAACACAGATTATTGCCAGTGCTATCCTGATCTGGGGTTATCACAATTTTTTCTCTGTGTGCTCCTGTCACCTGTCACAGGCTGATGAGGAGCAGTCAGAAGGCTGCTGGGGCAGGGGCTGCTTACAAAATGCAATGGGTTAAGTTATCCTTCAGGAAGCCTTAGAGAGCAGAAGGGTGTTGGTTGTGCTCCCTGGCATGTCTGAGAAATGTACTAGTAGAATAAATACAGTGGCATGGTTGACAAGAAATAGGGAGTGGTTTTCACTCTGACATTATATCAGAACATCAAGTCTCCCAGCTCATACAAATAATAATTTGAGCCTCTAATCAGCCTTATATATGTTTTTGTTTTTTGGTTTCTGAGACGTGTGAATACATGGTGTTGTCTTCCAGTGTGATGTGTCCAGACAGACCAGAATCCCCGGGCTTCAACAAATGAGACATTTCCTTCAGCATCAGGGGTACAGCTCTGCATCCTCTCTGTATTTAGGAATTGAAAAAAGAAAAAAGGGGAGTGGGGGGAAGAAACTGTAATTTAGGATATATTCAAGGGTATGAAATGATGCAAATGCATAAACTCTTTATTATTATTATCCGTTGTTACCCTGGTTAGAAAGCCAGGACAATTGTTGTGGTATGCAAGCAGCTCCCAAGCCATGTCCCCAGCCTAATGAATTTGCCACAGATGCAGATGGGGACATTAATTGCAGCAATGTATCACTTTTGACCAGCCCCAGTCATGCCTACGTAAGGGGAACGATGCACCTCGTGGGGCTTTCTGCGGCGGCTCTGTGAGGAGGCTGGATAAATCATGAAGGCCCAGTTCTGCCACCTCTGTTCTCGCAGAGCAAGATGCCTTGTAAGGAGAGGTGTCTGAAGCGCCGGGACTTATGGTGAGTAAAATACTCTCAGCATGAGTAAGTATTACTGAACAGCAGATTAGTGCACTGTGCCAAGCACTTATCTGAAGTTAAGTGTTCTCCTCTACTTACGCCCCGAGATGCTTGTCTCCAGTTATGTTTGTTTTGTTTGCTTTTCCTTTTTTTTTTCTGTGTGTATTCAAATATTGATAAGAGAGAAGTCCACACAGAGAGCAAGGGCTGGATAAGGTTTGAGTAGCATAGTAAAATAAAAGCACTTGGGTGGAGTTCAGCTGTTAAATCTTAAGGCTATACTTAACTTATTATTGTCTTCAGCTGGGTTTGAAGTACTAATGTACCTAGTCAAGAAAAAAAATTTACAATGGTTTAGTTAGGAGTACCCTCTCCAGGAAGCATTAGAATAAGCAAAACGTAGCCTGAAACATGGCCAGACTCCCCATGGACATTAAAAATGGACCTTGTTGAAAACAAATGTTTGTGTGCCATTGAATTCCTGCAGATCCCTGTTGTCAGGGAGTTGCTGAAGGCAGTCTGCAGGCAGACACCCAGTCCCAGGGCTGCATCACGGAGGTGTGCAGCAGAGTGGTGGCACCCCAGCAGGACCAAATCCCCTCCTGCCATAGCTCCATGGTAATTCAGAAAATTTCTCTCCAGGATCAGATGGGTGTTGGTGTTCCATCTTTTTATAAGCAGGAAAGGTCAGCTGCTGGGGTCGACTGCACACATCTGCCAAACAGGCTTGGACACCAGAGAGCCATCATACAGAGATGATACCACTTTCATCCTCTCTGAAGGTGGCCTATAATTTGGTTTATGGAGGTGTGAGACATACCTGTAAACATCAAGATAAAACTAGGAAATGAGATGGGATCTGGCTAGATGCTCTAGTGATCCCTGATACCTTTAAGTTCCATAATGCTGTATTTTTGAGATGTAGCACAGGCTACTTCTGTAAACCTAAAATTCTCTAAATTACACCTTCTACAGAACTTGTGTGGCATCTATGTTAAAGTACCTTTTTAAAAATATGTTCAGCTCTTGTTTTTAAATGAAGGTTCTGACCTTGATCACTTGAGAATACATGGCTGAATTAAAAATGAGCTGCTTAGAACTTGTTTAAAATATTGCCATGCATTATTTAATGCAGCAAGGTATTTCAGATTATAATTTATTTGAAAAGTGCTACAAAACTGAATTGTATATTAATGTATCAAAATCAAAACTTTATATTAATGTAATTAAATAAAACCTTTCATTGCTTTTGAAATTATTTAATGGTTGATAAGTTCAAAGGCAAACGAAAATGAAAATACCAGACAGATATGGTTATGTCCTTTTCTTTGGTAATGTAGGTATCGGTGTGAGTGAACTGTTCCTCTTGTATGCCTGTGTGGCTCTAGTCAGACAGGTAATATGATGGAGGTACCATGTCACAACTGGATACATTTGCAAAGAACAATTATTCCTCTAGAGTGTCTGTGTGAAACTAAATTAGAAAAGGAAAAGAGCACAGCCAGGTGTTCCTTTACATTTACCCACATCTATATGTAAACTCTGTGCGAGCTGAAGCATATTTTATAAATGCATGCCTGTATATATATACATACGTGTGTGCATACATACGGATGCATGTTCACCTTTAATGCTATGTATGTTTGAAAGACCCAGAGGAATGCTTTGTGACAAAGCTGGGTGGATGTTATAGTAGACAGCACGTTGTCTGCGAGTGCCCCACTGTAGTCTCAGTCATACTCCTATGCTCAGCGGTCATGAGAGTTTACTCAGAAGTATGTGAAAGCCAGAAGTATGGTGACCTGTGGATCAATGGAGATCACATCGATCTGGTTTCTTTTTGCTGATTTTTTTTTTTTAATTATTTAGGGGAAAAAAAAGAGCATTTGTTGCCCCTGCATTGTTAGGATGGATGCTTTTGCTGCTATTCCTTACATATTTGAGGGAAGAAAACACAAGTGGAAGTGGACACTCCTGATTTCATTACCTACTTAACAGAGCAACTGGGGGAGTTCCCAGTGTGTTTCCACTGCCAGTTGAGTGCAAGCAAGACGCTTGCCCACTTCTGTTGATTAGTGGGACCTTCCTGTTTTGTTGCAATTCTTCTTGGACTTTTGTCCTCCTAAGCTTCTCCAAAGAACAGCTGCTGCTAGAGCATTTACAGTCCACAACCCCTCAAGAGCACTGGAAACAGGGCAGAGGAGTAGCTTTTATGCCCAGGTAAGTTGCATAACTTGGGACTAGATCCTGAAAATCACAGATTCACGGAACATTAGCAGTTGGAAGGGACCTTGAAAAGATCATCTTGTCCAATCCCCCTGCCTGAGCAGGCTCACCTAGGTTAAATCACACAATTGGTCTTGAATGTCTCCAGAGAAGGAGACTCCACAACCTCTCTGGTCAGCCTGTTCCAGTGCTCCGTTACTTGAACAGTAAAAAAGTTCTTCCTTACATTCACATGGAATTTCCTATGCTCCAGCTTGGAACCATTGCCCCTTGTGCAAAACGTTCTATGGGAGACCTTATGTTGGGGTCTTAGGTAAAAAAAATGAGGCCATGGGCTTGGAGGTTGGTGGGAATGGGGCACTGGAGTAAATGCCCCTTGCATTTTGCACATACACATGTAACCTAATCGAATTGCTGGGATTTCTTACAGTATAGCAAGTTATGGGTCATATCTTTTGTAATCCTCTCGGGGGTGTGTGTGTGTTGCTTTCCCCCCCCACCTGCAGCATGACAGTTAATGTTTCTATACTTTTGGTTGCCACCTGATGCAAGAGAAAATACATCATTTCCAGGGTAATCCTGCTCATGTCCAGGTCCAGACTGGAAAACATTTTCTAGTCCAGGTCCAGACTGGAAAACACCCATAAACCAAAGGATGGGCTCTCTTCCACTGATGTGTCCCAGAACAGAGACTGCTGTTTGGAGAAGTGCTATGCAGCTGTTTGTCCAAACCCTTCCAAGGAACAGAGTCCTGAAAGCATCTATGGCTGTGTGGTGGGAGTGAAGGAACGCTGTGCTTCCCAAAGCTCTGCTGTGCCACAGGGCTTATTTGGGCTGTGCTCGCAGCCCCCACAGTTCTGCCCCCGGCAGCTGGAGCTGCCCCGCTTGTTTTCAGCCACAGGCACCTGAGCACTTCTCCTTTTGAGGTTTGCACAGAGGAGCTATGCTTATTGCCCAGCCGGAAAGCTCGAGGATCAGATAACGCCTCTCTCATTCCTTACTCATAAATCATCCAGGAGAGAGAGTGTTTACCTACAGATTTAAGAACTATTCTTATTACAGTGTCCGCAGATTGGACTGATTGCAAAAATAAGCAGGATGTAGAGAAACAAAGACATCCCTCTGGCCTTTCAAAGCATCAAAGAAGCTGCCACATAGAAATCATGAGGGACATGTACCTTTCTCTCCTGTTTTGAGCCAAAGGGCTGTTATTCTCCTATTAGCTTTTCCGTGAGCTGTTTTTCTGTATTGATTTTATGACCTTTCAACTGCTGCCTGTCAGTCTTCTGCACTGGCAGCTTTAGGAAGAGCAGTTGTATGGTCAGAGCTTGGCAAATGTTTATATCTTTGGTTCTTTCAGAGTCAGACGGGTGCACAAAATCCTCAGGGATGGGTGATGATATCATTTTATCACTTCCAGCAGCACTGTACTTCACAGGCCAAATCAATGCAGCTGCTCAGAGAATTGGGAAAATTGGGCCAAAGAATTAGAACCTTTAGGGTGTTTCTGCTCTTAGTGAAGTTGGGGGGAAAGCTCCTCCGGGAATCAGAGTGGCTACCTGTATGCACACTTTTGTGGATGCCCTCATCTACTGAAATCTGGCTGTATGCCACTTATGTTGGACTCTGCAGCTAAAAACAGCTTTCTTTGTGGAAATGAGAGGTTTGGGTTTTTTTCGTGGTTGTTCATTTATCCCTGACTCTTTGTTTCTGTCTGTCAGCACCAACAAAGCCTCATTGTTTTAGTTCTCTGACTGGTGCTTGTTACATGGATCCTATTTTCAGAAACCGTTGCCCAACTCCAAGCCCTTGAGATGCCTGTCCATTAGAGTATTTCACCTTGACTAACCCAAAACGGTGGTAGCTGCACCACTTCCCCGTAGTATTACTGGCCTTAGCTGCAGCTTTTTGCAGCTGAATAATTTAAGCCCACCTAGTTTGTGATTGTTGGGGAGAAGAGATAGTCGATTGCTCTTCAGATATCCATCTCGGCTTTCTGTAGAAAATAATGATGCTTCTTTGCCAAGTGATCTCTCGCTTTTGTTTGTTCTCATCCTGCTGACCATTCATCCTCCATTCACCAGGCTTGCAAACAACCTCATTTTTCATACCTACTTCTCCATTTGTTGACACTTCGGGCTCCTGCCCATTGCTCTCCCTCAGCAACAAGCTCATTCACATTCCATATTCAAAACCCACAATGTGATTCATTGAACAGAAAAGTGCTTTTGCTTTGCACTGTTTGTCTGAGACTGACCTGGAGGATGACATTATAAATGAGCTCTCCTATCTGAATTGCTTTGTCCTGCTTAGCAAAGTCAGTAGAAAATAGGAAGGAGCTTTTGGTCTTAAGGGGTGTCAGCTGCTTCTCCAAAGTCTCTCTTGTCATTGATCTTACATCTTTCCTTCTGTCTGTTGCAGGGGGGGTGTACCAGTTTTAGATTTTAGGCTTGTGAGGGAGGTTTCTGAAAAGGCCAGCTTGCCATAGACAACTTTCACAAAAAAAACCTAACCAACCCAAAAAAATTGAGGCAGGAGTTGGGTATGAAAAGAAGAGCATGATCTGGACCCTGGAAATATAAACCATAAGAATGCTACCGCTAATTTTGCCAATTCAGAAGACTCCAGACTCTGTTATTCACATAAAGAAAAGTAATGAGAACTTTTACTCCTTGATGGTAGAATTCTACATATCATATTCACATTATTACCTAAATTTTTGGCTGTTCATTCAGTCCTATATTACAAATCCAGTTACGTGACTCTTTCCGATGCACATCACCAAAGGCAATTTGTTTTTTTGTCTTCCACATATCAGTGTGAAAATATTGTCCCACTGTGCTGTCTGTTTCTCCAGATTCACTCAGCTTTGTTTTAATTTCAGTCATATTCTGTATCCATGCAATCAAGACATCAGTCAAGTCCACTGACTGCTGCTGATGTCAACATCAAGATTTATAGAGCCGCAAAATACTGCTGTGAGGGCTAAGAGTATTTCGAGACATAATGAGTCCCAATAGATATCATAATAGAGATTATCAAGTGTTTTATTACATACAGTAGTTATTGCTGTCACACAGAACAGCCCAGCTCATGACATAAAACGTAGATTTGTTTTTTTTTTCTTACAGTATTGTTCAGAAAAAATAGTTTAAATTTGCGATCTGGAAGAAAACTGTTCTCAGAAGGGTGATCAGAAAAGCTCGTGAGCTTTCTTAGCACCTGGCACAGTTCACTGATATGATTGTAAGTTCAGAGTAATACAGTTAGCTGGTAAAGAGCAAAGTTTGTTCTGTTATAGAAAAGAGTGAGAGATAGGAGTGGAAGATGCTAACAAACAGAGGTGAAACTTCTTGTGTCTTAATGCTGTGGAAAATCGGGTCATTTTCATGTTTAGTAAATTATAGTTAAAGGTATAAACAGGCTTTGAGGGAATAGTAGAATTCAGAAATGAGAACCTCTTTCAGAGCAGGTGAGGAAAGAGAGAGTAGGATATAAAGGAAGTAGGCATTGTTTTTCCTTTAGGAGTGGTGAAATATAGATAATAATTGTGTTTACTTTATTGATTAGGTAATAGTTTGTGACCTATGCCATGCCTGGCCACAGTGAGATTGTTGCAGAGTCTTCAGGTGTTTGACATTTCAAAAAGATTTTTGAAAAATAAAGAGGAAACATAAAAGAAGTGAGAGTGAATGTTTTTTGAGGGCTTGGCAATCTGGTGTTCAAGCAAGACTTAAGTATCTCAGTTTATTTTATCAGCAATGAGAATCAAGAGATGACAGGTTTACAGTGCAGAAGTTCCTTCAAGGAGAGAGAATAATGAGGTCTAGACAAGCATGTGACATGATCTTGCAGCTGGAAGCTAAAATTATACTGGTGGAGGCAGCAAATATAGCACAGATTTTGAACTAGGAGCTCTGCGTTACAACATAATAGACACCCACATCCCCATCCCTACAGTCCCCCCCTCCCCAATTTTTTCCCCATCCTCCTGATGTGCATGTCACCTCTTTGAAAGCATACTTGAGGTACAAGATACTGGTTCCAATACAAGGCTGGGTGGGTGAGCATTAATCAGGTTTTAAACGTGGAGAGCCACAGTGGATCAATTAATTACTGCTTTCTGTGGCCTTCAGCTCTGTGAATGTATTACGCTCATTCCTTTCAGTCACAAAGTATTCAGAGATTAGGATCATTCTGTATTATTTGTTCAGATGTAGTATCTTTCCTCGATGTCATGAATGTGGATATAAAAGTGATAGATACTCTCCTCGTCCCTTTAGCATTCAGGTCCTTCTCCCCTCAGCTCAGAGTTTAGGACTGACATTGCAGATACTGCTTTGTCATGCAGTCTGTAACTTTCATCACTGTCTTATCATTTCAGTGTAGGATTTCAGTTTCAGATGTGGATGTTATCACAGGGTTTTGACATAATGCCATCATTCCTGCCTTAACATAGGCAGCGTGTTAAACAGTGCTTAACCAAGTGTGGACTCTTTCATGGCTCCCACATTTGCTATTTCCTAAATTCTAAACTTTTAAACCTTGGGCACTAACTTGAGGCATCATTGTCCTGTGGTTAATTAATATGTGATATTTTCTGGGACAAAATGAAGAGTCACGTTCTGCACAATACAAACTTGTTTCTATATTACAGTTTCTCTTGGGGTGGGGTGGTGGTGAAAATAATCTCACGTCTCATTTCAGAACTGTATCCTCCTCATTGCTATTATTTACTTGTTTATAAGGATTGATACGGTAAAGACTGGGAAAAAAGCATTTTGATTTTTAGATATAGGAAAAAAGGTGCAAACAGTGTCTAGAAGTATAAAGGGAATGCAAAATGGGTATTATGTGTACGTGACTGTTCTTATGTTATGGAATTTAATGTGGAGTCCAGGAATCTCCTCCCAGACATGTGTGGGATAGAGCTTTTCCCACTCACGGGAAGTTACTCATGTGGACAAAGGTGTCCTGGTCTCAGGCTTGGCCATTTGCCATGTACTCTGCCCCCAAGTGAAATCCCATAATTTCATCCTCATTGAGGAAGATGTGGAGGAGTTGGTGTACCAGGGTTTTCTGATCAGGATGCTGTGGTAGAAGTCCAAGCCAGAGAGAGATAGAGTGAACGGGCATTTCAGCATCAGGAAGTCAGTGGTAAGAAGATACAGACATGAAGGGAATGACGTGAGGAATGAAGGCAGAACAGAGGCCAGCCGATTTGGGGGGTTGGGACAGTGCATATAACTGTTTTTTCTTGCCTGCTGCGCTGAACCTAGCACTGCCCACACACTGAATTGAAAGAGCTCCCAAGCCAGTTCAAGCGGTGCCTGCAAGAAGAAGGAGCCTGATGAAGGTAGCTCAGCTGTGCAGCTGTTGGTCTCACTGTCATACACACCAAGAGACACAGGAAGCTATGAGCCTGGGTCGAAGCCTTGAGCTGTAAGTGCAGGGAGGAGCAGGCAGAGATCTCCAAGCTGTGTGGACAGAGCTGGCCCTGCTCGGGGAGCAGCACAGCACTGTGAAGTCAGTGCCATGGAGCTGATGAAGCCAACTGTGAGGATGCACAAGCGCTTCTAGTTCTGTCATGGACTGTTTTGGCTGCATGGTTTTACGACCTGCTAGCAGCATTTTAAAAGTCACTGTGTTTGGGATGATTATTCTCCGTTTCTGTGTACCCTTATCCCAGAGGATAAGCATCTGTGACCTCACAGCACTGTACTGCTTGTATTGGGCTATTTCCATCTCCCTTCTTTAAAGTGTGCAGCTACAGCAACTGCAGTAACAGGGCTCATACGTTTCACCTCAGCAATTTCTGGTGTACTGGGGAGGAGGAGGGCAACTGTGTATGTATCTTGATATGGAGCCAATTTCAGCCCAAAGGAAAGATTTCCATTGATTGTTACACAGTTTATATGTGGTCTGTAATACCCGCTAAAAAGCAAATCATGTTGTGGTCCTTTGAAGTCATCACTTTTATATAAAATCTGGGGAATTATTTATTATCCCTGCCACCTAAACCTTTTGGGGATAGCAATGCATTCAGTTTTAGTGATAAAGAAAATACTGCTCTAAATGGCTTTGAAACACCAGTGGAAAGCGGGGCTTGTGTACGAGATCACCTCAGTTTATACCTTGCTAAGTAGCTGTTGTGGAACAGGAGTGATTTACTGAAAAGTTGTGAAGTAAACCAGGTCACAGCAGACTACGGTATTTCTAGCCATTCTATGGTTCTATGTTCATAGCTAAATAATGGAGAAAAAGTTTTAAAAATAATATGGTGATGTTTTGTAACTTGTAGGGTTTTACTCACTAGAATTATCCACAAGAAGTCAAACTGAATATGAACAGAATTACCGGGAGTAGGCCACTCTGGGGAGCAGGGCAAGGAAGGGGATCCTTTAGTGTTTTCAGAATTGGTGATGGAAGGAGTAGCTGTACTTTAGCTAAGACAGAACCTTGGTTTTCCTTCAAGCTCAGATTTTAACTTCTGTAAGACTGTGATATACTTGAGCCTGGTACATAGCCATCTTATTCCTTGTTGTCATTTTAACAGTCTAAAACTGCCTCCACTATCTGAATGAAGTAATAAAAAATACATAGCAGAGTTCCTCATGTCTCAATATGTTCTATTTTCAGTATACGCTATTATCTGAGATACCATAAATCACAGAAACATCTGTTGTGTTGCAGTTCGTGCTCAGTACAGTTAGAAAAATTAACTGACCTATGTATTTCAGGACATCCTGCAATATGAAGGCCTTGGCCACATGTCCTCAGCTTTCAGGACAGCTTGGGAGCCGATGACGGCTTGATGAGTTTAGGTTAGGGCTATTTTATGGTTTCGAGTGATTACATTTCAAGGGGCTGTGAAGACAGCAACCTCATGCTGTTAGTCATGTATGAACATGGCTTATGAATTACCTTTCAGAGCAAAGTTTGAAAAGGATGCTTAGTCAAAACAGAGTCTTGCAGTTAAAGCAGAGTTTGCACTGTGGCTGAGGAGAGACCCCCTCCTCTCAGAATCCAGTCAATCTGTAAATGTATCTCCAAAAAGGCTTTGTTTACTCTTTGCTCAGAAGTCTCGTGATAGTCATACCTCAGAAGCGTACCGCCTTACCGAATGCCAGGCTTTTACTGCCTGGGGAGAGGGCAATATTTCCCCCTTAAAATCCAATCTTAAAGGCTTCAAGGCAAAACTTTTCCTTGACAATGGCAAAATATTTTATTTTGCCTGACTAAGGGACCAGGATCTCAATATATGCAATCTTTTAAGCTGGCTCTGGTTTTAATGCTCACAGAACTGAAGTGTCTTATGAATTACAGTCTAACATCTCCTTTATCAAATGAAACGGCTACCTTGGACTCATTCATGGACTGTTTCCCAGCACAAAACTCACTCTGCTTTGTACTTCCATCAAAAGCTGCTCTGTAGTATTCTGGTTTATACTCACTGGTAGACATTTAACTCTTTTTATTATAAAAAACTTGCATGATGCCATGTATGATTCACTAGAAACATTCTCTCTTGTGCTATAGTGATAGATTTAAGATATATAATGGTATTTTAATTTTTTTTTGCATTTTGTTTATAGCTTCATGAACCACTTTAGTAGTAATGCACAGTGCTTTAAGATACATGAAATCATCTTTAGGTTCCTGGAGGGAACATACTTTGAATACTTGTCTGACAGATTTACTAGTAGCAAGAAACTAAAGCAGATAAAAAAACATCACAAGTAAATCCACCCTTTTATTAAAGAGGTTCATCTTTCAAATCCTTTTTTGAAATTACTTTGCAGTCCTTTGGTCTGAAATTCAGCTGACATAAATGAACACTTTCCTATGGATACACAAGATTTTATAGGCTTTATTCCATGTCTATTCCCATGTATCAATAGCACGGTCTTTCAATTAATTAATTTCCATTAATTAATTTCCATTAATTAATTCTATTAATTTTGGAGGGAGAACCTTTGTAGGTTCCTTGTAGATCCATTCCACATCAGGAATGACATCTCCATGTTTTGAGTTGAAAACATGGTTCATCAGAAGCACATAGAGTTTATTTAATGTGTTAACTTTTTCCAGTTCACATAGGGTCACTGAACTCTGAGTCCTTTCCAATTATAAAATAAATATATGAGCTTGCAACACTCTTAAAATGATACTTTCTTAGATGTACTAGATCTGACCTGACATTGACATGACCTGGCACTGGGGTGTCTGATAGATTTCACTGCATTTTAATTTCCAGGATTTTAACTGTAACATAGCTAATATCACTGCTGATTTGAAGAAGTAATTTCCTTGGTTTGTGATTTGACAGTGACCAGAAGTGTAACTCTTTGTCAATGCAAATTTTTTTTAAGGTCACTTACTGCAAGTCCTACAGACTCCCAGGAAAGGCTCCCAAGGTTTCTGAAACAGTCGATAGCATAAGAGATTTACTGCACAGGTACCAGTGAGGAAGGTCATACTAAGCTGTGCTTCAGCCTCCCCTCATCTGCTCATGTATTTTTTTTTCCCAGACCAATTACTTCAGGGCTGCAATTTTCTACATTTGGGCTCAGACCATTTACCATTTCGAGAAAGGTTCACTTCAGCTGGTTTGAATTCCAGGAACTCATACACAAACCAAGGAAATAATTCTCCTTTCAATACCTTTCCCTACCTGCACCTCATTTGTTGTTGTTGTTGTTGTTGTTGTTGTTGTTGTTGTTGTTGTTGTTGTTGTTGTTGTTGTTGTTGCAGACAACGGAGGTAAAATTCAAGATTGTAGGAGCAATTCCCCCCCCTCCCCCATGGTTGGTGTGTATTGTTACAATAAGAGCCTGAAACAGAAGGAACTCCAAGACTGAGTGTAGTCTCCTGCTATTCCAGCACCTGCAGCCAGTAGTTGCAATCAGAAAATTTTCAATTTCCATAGTATTACATTAAGAGATAAGTCCTGAAGTAAATTGGTTCAGCAGGTAGGCATTGAAAATGGAAAATTGTCTTAATCCAGCAGTTCAAATTCAATTACAGTTTGAATTGCAGAGATACTTTTATACAGTTATGAAAAGAATCTCTCAACAAAACAAAGCACAGAATTATTCAGAAATGCCACACGTCTGTATTTTGCCTTACAGATGCTGGACTACACTCTAATCAGAAGTATTTTTAAAGCAAATAAAAATGTTGCTTCTGCAAACATAGGTGCTTAAATATTAATCAGAGCTCTACCACAATCCTGATGAAAAACTTGACGATTTTCTGGCTGTCACTCCCTGTAGTTCTGACAGTGGTAATGAGATGCTGGCATTAGCCCCGCTTGTCAGTGGCCTGGGAGACAGCAGCAGGTGTCATTCCCTTTTTAAAAACAATGATGCCATGGGAAACAATTTATTCCCATCTGGAAGTGTGGTGACTCCTGTGTGAATGCAAAGAGCAAAGTAAAAAGACCCAACACGACCTCTCCTTTGTAGGCAATGTGTGTAACCCCCTCTCTCCCTCAGCTCAAGGCAGCCATTGGAAATGCTGTTATTTGGTCTGAAGCTGCCTTCCAAGCCTGCTTGTGTGGGAAGGGTCTGGTCTGAGGACATCTGATGTCTGAACTCTGGGATTTTCCTTTTAAAGTAAAAAGATGGGCCACAGGCTATGGGTATGGGGTCTGGATAGGAAGTCTGTATTTCCTGTAGTTAAGTTGTGTTTGAATATTACCACTCATGCAGCCCATCTAGACTTACTGCAAAATTGTGTGAAACTATTTCAGCCCTGAAACTTTATCTAGAAATTATTTTATTGCCTTGCCAGAGAGATTTTATAGCTTTGCCAGAGATGAGAAGGGAGCATAAAAATGACATTTACCTCTAATTCTATTTGTATTATTAGGCCTCGAGCACAGAGAGAGGAAACAAGAACACCATTTAGATGTACCACCCTAGCCAAAGGAATATGTGTGCGTATAAACAATAAAAATTCCTCAAATGGCAAGCCTTTAACCTTTCACTGGGTGGGTACCAACTTTTTTTTCTTTTTCCACTGAAAAAATTGGGATTTTTTTTTTGTAATGTCTTATTCCCTTGAATATTTTTGGTACATTTTAGACTTTGCTAATGTAAATAACCAAGTCCATGTCTAGTTAAATTTTGTATGGCTTAACAATGAAATGAAAAAATACCTACAAAAGGATAGATGGCTTTCTTTTCTCAGGTCCTGTTAAGTTTTCTGAAAAAAGCACTGTACCTTTTTGACCAAGATTTCCAACATACTAGGGTAAAAAAGATCCAAAGTTTGTTTTAGTTTTTTTTTTTCTTTTTCCTGTAGTGCTTGCAGTATTACTTCTGTCTTTGAGAGGACAAAATACTTCTATGCATTTTACATACGAGCATTTCTTTTCCTCAGCTACATCCATTTTCAAAGCTGCTTCCATTTATTATTATAAACTGGAAGGTGTATTTTAAAAGTAATGATAAAATATTGGATGGAAGATTGGGTGTGCCAACTGTGGGGGCTTGTTCTCTCAGCAGAAGGAGCTAATTTATTAGGCAGCTTAAGTGTGGCTGACATGAAGCACCTGTGTTTGTCAGTTCTTTGAGTGCTGGCATAGCATTCATAAACCATAAGTGAAATGGGACCACCAGCTGTGATGACAGTAATCAATTAATTTTATCTTCTCCTCCACTGACCCTGGCTCAAGGCTGTCCAAGCAAGTCCTCTGGGGCTTCTTTCCAGGAGAAACTCAGGCACAGGTAAGCTCCTCTGTGCCCAGCTCTTGTTTGGATATGAAGCTGAGGTGTCCCTGGGGCAAGGTCCCATGTGTCCCGCCCGAGACATGGCCTCTTGTGTAATGTACAGAGTAGATGTAACCTGTTATCTGTGTATTATAGACAAGCAAGGTCAGAATCATGGCAGAGGTTGGAAGGGACTTTTGAAGGTCATCTTGGCCAACATACCCTGCTCAAGCAGAACCACCTAGACCCAGTTGTGCAGGTCCATGTCCAGATGGCTTCTGAATATCTCTAAGGATGGAAACTCCATGAATTCTCTGGGGATCCTGTGTCAGTGTTTAGTTACCCTCACCATGAGAAACGGTTTCTTGACATTTAGAGGGAACTGTTATCTTTCACTGTGTGCCCATTGTTGCTGGGCACTACTGAAAAAAGCCTGGCTACTTTCATCCTCCCTTCAGGTATTTATACACATTGATGAGATCTCCCCTGAGCCTGTTTTTTTCCAGGCTGAAGAACCCCAGCTCTGAATTTCCTTACAGGTGAGATGGTCCAGTCCCTTCATCCCTTCAATGGACTCTGTTCATGTGTCTCTTGAACTGAGGACCACAGAAATGAGCACAGTAGGTCCTAACTTAGTGCCATTCCTATTTCAGCAGTTTAGGACAAAACTGCTTGGGGTGATTCAGATGACAAGTCCCTTGAGGCTCCTTGATTTCAGTACTGGTCAGTCACCAGAGAGGAGCCCTAAGGGCTCATTCTCCCCTGTGTCTGTGGGGAGAAGAAGTTGGAGATCAGTTTGTGATGCTCATGCTTATGCTTGGGGCAGCATAAGCAGACTGCTGCAGTGAGGGTAGAATTTCAAAATCCAGATTTCACCTTCAGAACTTTTAGCATTGCTTGCAGTAAGAGGTAGTAAGTTAGCATGGTTTGATGCTCATGTGCTCTTCTCCAAGCACGGAGCAGTGACATGGAAAGTCCTGAGACGCTCCTTAGCAGTACTAAGAGCTCCTGACAGCCTGGTCTGAAGACTCCTGTGCTGTAGAGCTGGTTGTGTTATACACAGGAGTAACCTTGGGTCTTGATGAGCAAAGGGAAGAAGCAGGAAAAGTCCCAGGGATAGATCTTAATGTAGGTAGTTGCCTGGGATGAGGTAGTTTCTACTCTGCCCCACGTGCTGGCTCGTTGGTCTCTTCTTCAGAGACTCCCCACTTCATCTAGGGTGTTAGTGGCTATGGCAAGTGGAAGGGACTTGCCCTGATTTTATGTGAGTTTAGGGAAAGAAAGCAGCTACAACAGCAATTGAAAATTGTAACGAGGAGCTGGTTTGTGCCCTGCTACATGCTCAACTCTTTGAGGAGCTGCTCTGCTGCCTTTCAGAAGAGAAACAGAGCTCATGCTTTGAAAGAGGAGGAACATGAGAACGGGGCTGATAGCTTCATTTCTCAGATGGTATTGTAGTTTTGGATGCTGACAGGTTTTAACGTGAATTATGGTCATTGGAGTTCACTGCTTGGTTGGATTGTTCTGCCTGCCCCAAATGTCCCTCAAATGTACTTGTTCCACAAGGCTTGTCACCTAAGCACCACTGCAATAACAGAAAATCTCTTGTCATATCCTCTTTGCTCATAGTCAAGACTTGGCACTGCTGTTACTCATCAATTTGGTGGCTTCAGAACATCTTCTAAGTACACTCAGGAAGGACTTTTCTCAAGGTGCACCTGAGCCAAGAAATATGACAATGAGGAAAGTTGTTATATCAATTTCAGTCACTCGCCTTTAGTGGGGATGAGGTTGCAGTGCTCTCGCATTGTATTAGTCAATACTTATCACAGAAAGTATCAAAACAAAACAGAAAAGCCTCACTTTTTGCCTAATCTTATTATTTCATCAGTTGTCCTGCCTTTGGCTGTTTCTATTTATGCGTGGATTGGCTGCGTGTTATCACAGATCTGTTTTACAATCCTGCTAAGACCTTTGTGTTATATTTTAAAAATAGTATTTCCTTTAAATGAGAGCTGCATCCCATGGTGCAAACAGGCTTGCCATTCTGAGTCTCAAGTATTCTCCTTGATGACAGTAGGATGCAATTAAGAGCAGATCTTTCTGACTTTCCATTTTCCCCTAGATGAGCTTTTCTTTCTGTGTTTGCTTAGTATGTAATATTAAAATGGTATTTAGCTTGTAATCTCCTATTAAATCAAATGAGATGGGAGTGCTGATTTTAAGTCTGCGGTGATGAGAGCTGCTTGCAAGAAGATATTTCCTTGCAAAAGGGGCATGACAAAATAATTAATTAAACAGTGATTAATTATTTTTTTCAGGCAGCAGGGGAAGGAGCTCGATAGAATAAACACTCAGGGTATTTCACATTAATTTAGAAGTCACTTTTATGAGAACAATAAAGAAATCATTTGTCAGAAGATAATCCAAAGTTAGCTAAGCTTTGATTCTGTAGTGATGGATTTGCTGTCTTTAGTGGTTTATATTATGCCTTTAGATTAGCAACACTGTTCCTTAAAGTTTGGTCTTGGACTTTGATTGCACAAGAATTAAACTTTCATTTAAAAATAAAAAGGAGGAGCTTTATGCAGCCTAGAGGAGGACTTAAAATGCTACCTGAGTCAACTATGATTAGGATGAGGTTACTTTGTGTAAAGGGGGGGTGGAGGGACAGAAGGACTATTTAAAATAGCCCACTGGCCACTGCTGGCAGTGATCCATGTAGGCACACAGATTTGCAGCAGAACTGGTGGCTGAACGTGTGTTGATTGTGTCCAAGACCACACTCATAAATCAAGGGGTGGTGTGTGAGCACAGGCCATATTGTATTAAATTAACCTTTAGTTTAGTGGGAAGACGCGACAGCCTTTGTTGTGTATGATTGACCACAAATTAGAGCATCTTCTCTGTCTGTTACTGTGTTTTGTTTGACATCACAATGCAAGTAGATTGTCTGGGTATTGAAATTGCAAAATTTGCTATTCGTTTTGTAGCCAAACTGGTGGGCTTTTCCTAGCAGAGAGCTAACATGGGATACTTGTACTGTAAAACCTTAGTTGAAACGAGATGCCTGTTTTTCTTACCCTGAGGTAGCAAGATGAGCTCAGCATTTTATGACATGCCCGTGGGGTAAACCTCTAACTTGCATTGAAGGGTAAACTACTGGACCTGTGTCTTCCCAAACGTTTTATTGAGGATAGGAAATGGCAGCTTTTAAAGTGTATCCTCTTTAGTAGTGGAAGAAAATGCCAACCTCTGAGTATTACCTGAAAACTGTGAATATCCTTTCCCACTGTGGTGGCTGTACACTTCTCTCAGTAGTTCTGTGGCAAGTTCTCCCGTGCCACTACTAGCAGTGGATATCTTGGTGTGGGAGAGAGAGAAACTGATACCTCTGAGGAAACGAGGAGAGCTAATATTTGTATAGGAAATTTCTGAAGACATCACATCACTGCTAGTGTGCAAAAGTAGGGAAGAGATGTAAGCAATGGGAAGCAATTCACAGCAGAAGCAATGATTTGCAGTATTTGCTTGATGAGACTAGAAAAAGAATTATGAGGAAGATATTTGACAGCAGATATCTTCCCACCCATGTGAGGAGGATTTAAAAATAAAGAAATCTAAGGTATGTCCGTGAACTGACAAGCTGTCATTGCTTCAGTTCAGGGGGACAATGAAGTTGTTGGGAGAAGGGATAGAAACCGGGGCTTTGCAAATATCTAGGGTTCCATTGACAATAGGGGGTTTTGACCCAAATGCTCTGTTGCTCCCTGCTAATTACATGCATTTAACCTTACAACCTCAAAAATATCCTGATCTTTCTGATGAGAAGTTTCAGAAACTCTATCTTTGCAAGCAGAGCTTTTATTCAAACGTGTGATTACAAACTTACAATCTCTCCCACAAAAAGGTAGAGAGTTTTGCTCATCTCATGGTTTTCATCTCATGGCTGTAAATCCAGTGACGAACAGTAAAAGCATTTAGGCAAAATTTAAAAAGGCTGAAAAGGTAAACGTGCAGACATTTTTAAAATGATTATTTGTCATAGAATCACAGAATATCTTGGGTTTGAAGGGACCCATATGGATCATCGAGTCCAGCTCCCGGCTCCACACAGGGCCAGACAAGTCAGAACATGTCACTGAGTGCATTGTCCAGACTCTTGAACTCAGTCAAGCTGGGTGATGAGACGCCTTCCCTGGGGAGCCTGTTCCAATGCCAGACCACCCTCTCAGTCAAGAACCTCTTCCTAATGTCTAGCCTAAACCTCCCCTGTCTCAATTTCATTGTTCTCACTTCCCTTGTGTTCTGTCACTGGTCACCAAGGAGAACAGATTGACACCTGCCTCTTTGCTCCCCTTTGTCAGGAAGCCACAGATCTCCCCTCAGCCTCCTCTTCTCCAGGCTGAACAAACCAAGTGACTTCAGCCTCTCCTCATATGTTTTTCCCTCCAACCCTTTATAGCTGCTTTAATCTCTGGTCTATACAGATTACATGCCATAGAATTCAGCGCAATTATACTTTCTCATACTAGCAGTGAATATGACCCAAGAGCAAAAAGAAAAGAAATAAAAACATTTCTGGTGTGTTTGAATCAGGTTTATTTTGGTGATGACTTCTTGCTCAGCTGTGCACATCAAAACAAAGTGATTGTTATGCTCTCAGTGAGAATTGTATTTATGTGCCGTGACACTACCAGTACTGAATCATGGTGTTCTTCCAACTCTCCCCAAAACAACGGTCTGCCTAAAAGTATTTAAGAAAATACAGCTATTATTGTTTTCTTACATGTTTTCATACACTGAATATGGGAAGTCCAAAAACACAGCCGGAGTCTTGCTGACACTTTGGTTTTCATACAAGTGAAATTTACTGTAATTTGTTTTGAAAGGAGGGTCACTCTCTCATCAGGGAAATTCAGAGACATCTAAGGAATACTGGGTGGGGGGGAAATGATTTCCATTTTTGGAACCCCTATTGGTGGGGTTAGGATGCTTTGGGCTTGCTTGGAAAGAAATTCAAGGCCATGTTCTGCTATCTGCTTCTCACAGGAAAACAGTTAGCAGTACTCTGTGTTCCCTGTAGGGCTTTTGCTGAGTTCTGCCTCCACTACAGCTGTCTCTGGATGCTTTCATCACTGCTTTTGTGTGACCTTATAACTTTCCTGACTCAACAGAATTTGTTTTATGCCAGGAGACCACTTTCTTTGGCATCTTGCCTGCTTCCAAAAACTCCTCTCAGGACTTTGTCAGAGTGTTTTAGGGATATGACACTTCGGTTTTAACTTCTCTTTGGAGGTATATATATATATATCTTTGTGTTTAACTAACTAAAGACCTTTCATGTTCTTGAAATCTAGACAGGCACCTGTTTCTTACCAGGTGTGCCTTTGAAGACTTTTCTTTCTGCTAGGCAGCAATTTCTGCCTAATGTCCACAGTCTCAGTACAACTGCAGAGGTTTTGTAATGACTATGTCCTGGTGGGAAGGATAGGAGAGGAAAGCCTGTTTCCTCCCTTCTTGTTGTAACTATCTACTAGGATGCTACTCAGCGGCCTCTCAAGAGTTATAGATAATTGCTGAGCACAAACTTGCTTCTGTTTACAACAGTCTGCAGGTGGTCACAGTGCTAAGTTGAGAGTGGCTTGGCTGAACCTTTTATGCTGAAGAAAAACCAAGAAGTGAAGATGAGGTAGGGGGAAGTCTGCCCCAATTCCCATGCTTTGTGGGAAGCACTAATCTTGGCTTCTCCGATGTGTTACATTCTAGCTTCCTTCATGAGGCAGAGCAGTGCCTTTGGAGGGGCAAGTAACTGGTCAAAAAGGCGGAGAGCATCTGTTTCTCTCCCACTTCATGTGCTACGAACCCATAGTTACAGCTATGGATCTGCTAAGCATCACTGACCCAGTGGAGGGTGCTGTTGTCTACGTATTGTCCTTTCTTCTTCAGGCAAGAGCCAGGTGATATTCCAATCATCACTGCTGCATTGCTTAATGTAGAGAGTAAGTATAAGTCGCTCTTCATTTTATTATTACTCATTTTGATGATCTGACAAATTCCTGTATCTTCTTCTTGGTCCAGTCCAGGACATGGCCCTGTGATATGACCTCATCTCCTTAAAGGATCATGAATCTTCCACTTTATTGTGCCCTGCCACGATGTCTGTATCTATTTCCTTCAGGGACTACAAGCCACAAGAGTCCTGTGTCCTTCTTCTGTTACCTCAAAGGTACCGGTGCATTTTAACCATCCCCTGGCAAAGCAGTTGAGTAGTAGTCTCCCTTTCTTTTTCTGGACTTAATTGCTTACACAACAGAATTATGTTGCTGTGGATCTCAGGCACTGCTTTGGATCTGCTCTCTGTTGTGGTGGTGCAGGTACTACACAGAAGAGTGAACTTTTTCACTGCAAAATATTGTTGTAGCCTCCCGTTTCCCATTGGGTTTAATGGATGAGAGTGTAGTCTGAAGCACTGCTCTTTGCTGTGCTGTCAGCCTGCACTGATGTTCTCCAGTTTTTGGCATGGCTGAGCTGTAATAGGTAACTGCTCACTAACATCTTGGATAGAATGTCCTCTGCAGACCAATGCTGTCTGCAGAGCAGATTGTTTGGGAGGAATCCTGAGCAGATGTGCAGTGATGAGTGAGGGTAAAATAACACTGTTATGATCCAGTGGGTCAGAGTATAAATTGCTGGTCAAGGGTTGTGAAGCAAATCTGCTTTGTGGGAAATCACTTGTGACACCCCAGGTACCCTGGTCGCTTATACCATGACAAGGGTGCCACAGCAACTTCTGACTGGATTGCCTGCAGGGACAGTATCATTTTAAGCCAATGAGATGTTAATCCATGTCAGTATATGATCTTTATCTCAAAGAGCCAGATAAAGCAGCAATAACTTCTGTGGCAAACTTTATGAAGCTAGATGGTATAGACACCTGTTGTTCTGTGTTTGAGATGCAGTACACAACAGATAAGGGTCACAACATGTAAAACCCACAGGTTTCACTTTTAAACTATAATAGTGATTGGGGAAGTGTAACAGGTCACCCTCAAAGTGTGAAAGCTAGAAGTCACCTTTCCCAATTGTCCAGCCTTTGTTGGTGAAAAGAGATTAACTTTGCCCCAGTGAACTCAGCAGTTTCATCTTGCTGTGCTTTGGGTAGAACACTCTTATTTCATTGAACATTATAGAGACACACTTTTCCATCTCTTGTGGAATCTTTCTGGCCCTGACTTGAACACAGTGGCAAGCTACTTATCTTGGGGGTGTTTAAAAAGCAACAGCACAAATCCATTTTTTTGTCTTTCTGTGTGAAGAGCAGAGCAACTTTTCTTAAGCTTGCTGTTCCTGGACCTACTGAGTTACAGAGAATGGGCCTATTTGTTGTACATCCTTCCTGTAGATGTTGATGTATTGTTGACACTCTATCTGTACAGCTCTCTGCTCTGATAAATTTTAATTGAAGAGAGAAATTGCTGAGGTGTACATCTTAGTTCCTGAATCCATTCACAATGGCATGAGATGGAGTTATTTAGCAGGAAAACATACAGCCTGTCTGCAAGGTGTTTTGCTCAGCTGTCTGACTATAGAAAGAGAAATTACAGTAGAAAATCCCCTGGCATAAGGGTCAACTTGGTCCCATGAGCCTGTCTCTGGAGCTTGACTTTCCCAGCAGCATTCTCCTACCTCCTGTCCACCCAATAAGCTCTTCTGAACAGGATACAAGTGGCAGTGAGAGCAGAGCTGGATTTAACCCTTTTTTCGTGGCCAAATGCATGCTGGATCACAAGCCATTGTTGCTGTGACAGGCATGGTTTTTGGTTTGCTGCTCTGTGTCGCAACACAGTGCTTGGATTCCATCCCAGTTCCTGTGGCTTAAACTGTGTAGGGTCACGTGAGGCTTCCTTCTGCTCCAGATCATCAAGCCTGACACTTGAGGCACAAACAGAATCACAGAATGTGTAGGATTTGGAAGGACCTTGAAAGATCATCTAGTCCAACCTCCCTGCCAGTGCACGTCATACTGTCTCTTCCACAGAGTAATCAATCTCCATGTAAAAGTGGTTAGATCTTCCTGTCTCCCATTAGAAGGTTGGTCACAAATCAAAATGCATTCCAGGCTTAATTTGCAGGCTAAGTTTGTTACCCATCTTTATTTCCTGGCTCTTTGGCTTGAATAGTTTTCTTCCCTATCTCGTGCTCACAATGTCACATGTTCATAAAAACCAGCTCTGAAACCTGCCAATCTTTTTTGCTTTTTTTCTAGGCCAAATAAGGCAATCTTGGAGTACCCTTTTAATATAGGGCTTTCACTTTCTCTGATAATTTTGGGAGCCCATATCTGAGCATCTTTCTTGTATATCACTGATGCTTGGTTTCTTAACCTGAGCTATACTTCTCTCTGAATTCTCATCAGCCTAAGGTCCTGTTCCAAATCATGTTAATCCAGTGCCATTCAGAGTCTGCTTAAGACTGCTTTAAGTCTGTACAGAAAGCTGGCTATATCTTGGGTACCACAGGTTAATCCCTGTGAATTCAAAAAGTCATTCTGTCTCTTCATGGTAAGATCAATAGCCATAATTTAGAAATCACAATCCCTCCAAAACATTATTGGTACTGGTGGCTAGAATACCACAGACCAACACAAATAGCTTCATTTCTTTTAACAAAGTAGCTATTAATAAGCTGTTGAAGAGTTTTGGTTTTTGGTTGGTGGGTTTTTGTTTGTTTGTTTGGTTGGTTGGTTTTTTTTCCAAACACAGAGACACTGTTCATAAAGGACTTCCATTATTTATATGGGTTATCATGTGCATCTTGTAAGCTGATATCTGCAAATTAGCATTTTCACACACACATTTGAAAACATTTGGCTTTGTACAATAGTCAGTAAAATAACCTCCGGGTTCTCCACATGTTTATACCATCAGTCTGTACAATGGTGATGCTGCTCATGAGAAATTGGGACCACTAGCAAGCAGTGTCTCGTCACAGTTAGTTTCAAATCTCAAAGGCAGAGACTTTGTTCTTTATTTGTATGTAAACCTTTGGGTGTCTTTTTGACACCTTGTAAATAATATAATAGACCTCTGCTCATTTTCTTCATATATGAGCAGTTTCTGTCACAGGAATACACAAGGATAAACTCAGTAATATGAAGATTAAGGTTTGATGTTGGGGTTGACTGATGCAAACCTTTTAATCTTTACAAGTTCTAGCTGAGAGTTGCAGGTGAAGCAGCTATTTAGACTCTGAAAATGCTTACCTGTTTATATTTGCTCTTCCTTTTCACTAGAAATAATTTAAAATGAGCTGGGAGATGGAATGAACAAGAAAAATATGACTGTAACCATAGCACAAACACAGCTACTTGAGCAAATACAGATGACTTGTTCAGGATGGAGGAAAAAATACTGAATGATAATTGGAGTGTTATTTTTGAAGGTTGGTTGTTTTCTCGTTGCTGTACCACCTGTCCAAGCAGTCTTCCTACATTTGCCTGTTGGTTGGAGACATAAGTTTATCTGTGTAGTTCATTGTTATATTTTTTTTTTCTTTTCTTTCTCCTCATTAACAAGAATGGGGTAGCCTACCAACCTTTATTGTTCTTGCCAGTCCAGGAATGCTGGCTATGGCATTATAGATGTCCTCGAGAAACAGAGTTTCGGGGCCTCTGTGATATGTCTTCTGCTCTAATGGTTTCCACCCTTGGGGTGGTTATTAAGTATGATGCTGATGTATTGGGCATAACTGTTACCTCAGCATGTTGCTTGCTAGATATGCTTCGTGTGGAATTTAAGATTCTCTCACATCTACACTGTCAGATCAAGTTTTCTAACATCTCAGCATTTAGATTTTTCTATCAACCACGAGCAAGTGGTGAAAGAAGCTGATTGCAGAGGTCTGAAGGTGCTTCTCTTCATCTTTCTATGGGTGATCATCAACCAGCTCTGAGAGGTGAGTTGCTGTACTCCCACATGTTTAACTATAGTGCATCTGACTACAGGGAAGGCTTGTCTTTTGGCTGGCTTGTTTGGTGTCATTTACATTGGCTTTTAACCTTTCTTACTCCTCCTGGCATACTGTAGAAGAAGTAAGGTCAAGATGGGGAAAAGCAAAATAATATTAAAAAGACCCAGTGTGTCAGGCAGGGTATAGGTTGTCACAATTGCTGCCCCAGTTTCATGAAGCTTACTGTCAGCTGTGTGAAACAGTTTCCCTTCTCAGAAGGAGTGTACCTCCACAGACAATGATGTGGCAGAGGAGACAGCTGCAGCTTGGTGGGAATGTCAGTAGTGGCTGTGCTGGATCAGAAGAAATGTCCACATGGTTCAGTGTCCCCAACTCTGGCAGTGGCCTGCAGCAGACTCTGAAGAAGTGATTTTAAGGAGCAGAGCAAGCCCAGAGGTACACCTCCATGAGAAATCTTCCTTGCTGCCAGCTGTAGGAACTTCTTGCATCAGAGCTTGTATCGGCCCCTTTTATGAGTGATAGCCCAATTTTAACCACAAGAGCTGTCAAGGATTCCAATAGCAAATTACAGAGGAGGTTTAAACAAGATCCTCTGCTTTCTGTGTCCTGTGTCTTGCTTCTGCTCTGCAGCAGCTACATGCACTGTCTGTAGGTGTTCCCCATTCTCAAGATGTGGCTTCTGTGTATCAGGAAAAAGTATTGATTTTTGCCTGATGTGCAAGCTATGCTGACATGTTTGCAACACTAACCACATGCCAGATGATTTTCTTAAGGGTTTGTGGGAAGAGAAAATCACAGGTGAGAATGAAAGCCCACAGCAAAGCTTTGTGGAAACCTTTTTCTACAGCTCTGAGGTTCCCTGAGGTGCCTCTTCTCTTGAGTGATGTCCTTTGTAGCACTGGTTGCCAGTGGTACCAGTGTAAGGGAAGAAGTAACAGAGGTTGCTTGGTCCTGTGTCAGTCACTTATCTTTACTGGCATGGAGATTTCCCTCTGTCAGTCAAAGGAGGTGCTTTAGAAAGGTCACCTGGTCTGAGTGTATCCTCTGTGACTAAAGCAGTCCAGCCACTGACTGTTGAAGTTCTGTTGCCTTTCCATCGCTCCAGCTGCTAATTTGTAAATATTGTCAGCGTCTGCATTAAGCCACACTCTTCACATGATGGATGTAAATCAGCATAGCACCTGCACTGTGGCATTTAATCAGCGGCAGTCATTTAGCACAGCAACTTAATTGTCGTTACATAAGTGAGTCGCATCATCACAGACTAGCACCTAATAGCTGACTGGTTGCTACAGAGAACTGTGTGATCTGACTGGGAGTTTTATGTCCCAACTGTTGCTAAAATGAAATCAAAGAGAGTGATCCTGGCAAATGCTGTGTTTCCTCTTTTTCTTCGTTGTATTCAATATACTCCTTCCCACCCACTGCTTTTTTCCATCATGGTCTGTCACATGATAAATCTACTGAAAGTCTTGTATTAATCATGCCCTTGTGAATTATCCAGAAACATATTTCCTCTGTCAGTCAGCCTCCAATTTGAAATGATAAAGCTTGCTTGCTTGTGACTACTGCATTATCACTGGTTGCCTTCTTACTGGCTTTAGTAGCAGAATAAATGGATTTGGACTGCTTCATTTGTAAAATCACAGCGCATATATCTGCCTCTCTCCAATTCTCACAAGTTAGAAGTCCAGATGAAGCATAGGCAATGTTTTCCAGGAGGTAATTTAGAAAAACCTTCTTTTGGCTGTAGCATTTGTAGCAGTGTCCTACCCTCAGAATCACTCAGAATGCAGATGGAGTTCACCCTTACAATACGATGCCAGTATTGTAGTGGTCTCATTAAAGAATCCCAGATATATGTGGGCTGTTTTTTTTTTTGTTGTTGTTAATTTTTTTTTAAGAAACTGTCCAGAATTGATTGAAATAAATCAGTAAAATAACACACCAACGGTGTTGCATTTGCAGATATTTCAGTTGTTAGCTCAATGAGCTTGTCTCTCTAAAGAACAAGTAGAATTCCCCTTCAAGTAAAGAAGGAATATGTAAGTTAAAGAGGAAAATGAAAAAATTAGGCAATAGGTCATTTTAATGAAAATGATATTTTGTATGTGGATTAAAGAGATAATTTAGACTGATACCCTGATGCATGGTGCCAGATTTAAAAAAATCACACTTCTGCCTGTGTGATTGTGCCTATTAATGTTACAGATTATCCAAGAGATTGCAATTCTTTTATTATGTTCCTTTGTGTGCTTCAAAGCACTTTTTCATGGAATAATTTCACTCTTTCCCTGATGTACTGTCAGATGATTCCCTTGTTTCTTATGTGAGTGTTTCCCACAACAGTAAAGGAGCAGAATAATTTTACAGGCAAGTGTAATTACAGAACCAGTAAGCGTTGCTGGGGGAATTTGGGATGGGGGATTATTTAGGATATTCCAATCAAACAGAAAGTTTCTTTACCATCTCTTTATAAATCCCTCTTCTCTCCCTTTCCTTTACCTATATTTTCCTGCATTTGAGATTCACTTCTACAGAGTATGGATCAAATTTCCCATTTCCTTCAAAGGAAAATGCCCTACAAGTGCTAGTCACGGGTGTGCTTCTGAACCCTGTTGACTTGAGAGAGTGGAGGAACACCTAGATATTCTTTTGTGTAGTTGTGCCAAAATACTGGATAACATAAAGCTTTTTGAAGGCAATGATGTTGGATACAAAATCCTTTTAGATACCTAGTGGTTTGTATTTGTAAGGAGTAATACTCTCAAAACCTCCTAGGGCTCAGCCAGCAGGGCAGCTGTGGAAAAAAAAAATCCAAAAGTTTTGTTTGTTGGCTTGGGCCTCAGTCGTTTAGTGATAGACCACTGGAGAAGATGCCGTGTGGAAGTCCTCAGTCCCTGGTAGCACTGACTTTTGCTATGAAAACACAGATGTAAGAAATGTACAGTGGTGCTGATGAGGGCTCACTTTCTGTTAGTCCTGCCTGTTTCTCAAAGCTGGACATGGAAAGTGTAGTAATAGTGGCATAAGACTGTTCTTGTTTTCCCATTGATGTTAGAGCTAGAAGAGAACACTTACTCCCCCCCTTACCCACCATCTTAATGGTAAGCTACATTTTTCTCTTAACTAGTTCACTCCCTTCAAAGTTTCAACACAACAAATAAGGCTGTTTTTCTGACAAGCCATTTCCTTGTGTGTCTGCCAAAATTTGAAACAAGTCAAACAGTGCCTTCTCTTTCTAAATGGGCAGCTTCTGTTACTGCTGTTAATCCCTTATTACTTTGCAATTACTTTGTGGAGGGTTTTTTACTGGATAGGAGTAGCACTCTTCTCCATGCTGGACACACACTGCTACCTCTTCCAATATATTTATCTCTTGTAGTTCCCATTTACCCTCCAAGTTCTGGTCTTTGTCTTAGGTTGTGCTTTTTGTTAACTCTGGGGGGTAGTAATGTGTTGTAGGACTCCTAATTTTCTTGAATTTTGGATATTTTCTCTCAGTGTTAAGGCCCTGAGGGTGCTATCAGGCCTTGCTCTGTCTGACCCTGGTTCCCGTCACAGGGCATGACCATGATCCTCCATCTGCAGCCCCACATTCCAGCCCAGTCTTGGGGAGGTGCAGGGGACTGACCTGCTTTCTCCTGGCTGCCTGCCTGTACCTAGCTGGGGTGGTTGGACAGAACCTGGCTGCCAGGCTCTGACTTTACCCTCCCAAGGGAGTCGTCCACCCTCCTAGCTGTCAGCCCCTGCAGTGCCCTGACATTAGCCTTTGTGTGGCCTTTGTTTTCCAGATTTATTTTGAGTAGTATCATGTTATTTCTATCATGTTTGCAGTGTGAAGCCATTGTCCATGTTCCCTAAGCTCAACTTTGCTCTGGGTTGAGTTCCTGTGTTTTCACAGCTTCTCCAGAAGTTTGTTTCCTTGTGCTTGGTCCCAAGGCCACAAAGTGCACATCCAGAAAGTGCTCCTGGTCTTTGTGTTAAAACATGCACAAAGCTTTCTGTCTCCCTGCCTCTTGCTTGAAAGCATCTCGGACAGCTTTTTATCTGGTCTGCAGGCCTTCTCCAGCTCCTATAATTTCATTTCATAACCTCCTGTACCTGAAATAACTAAAAGCTCTTTAAAATGTCAAATGATCAGAGTCAAAGCCTGTCAGGAATGGAGCTTGTCAGACACAAAGCTATCTTGTGATTGCCTTCCGCTTTGCTGGCACCCATTTCTTGCTGATGCATAAAAAAGCTCAGTTTAAATCCTTGACAGTAATCTCCTATCTTTCCTCCCATTTCCCAGGAGCTTCAGCTCTGGCTGGAGTTTGAATCACCTCATTCTCTTAAGGTGTTTTCTGAGTTTGCTTTACCCACAGGACCATGTGATGCTTTGGAATTGCCCACAGCCAAGGAGATCAACCAGTCTGGGAGAGCCCATAATCTCAACCTCACGTGTGGCCAAACGTCATCTTCCTCTGGCTGCTTCTTCCCAGGGCGCATGTGGTTCCTCACAGAGGCACTAATTCTGCTTAGTGAGGGCAGGTGGTTGTCAGGAAAGCCAGAGGATCTGCCTAAAGTAGGCTGATGTTCAAGTCTCCTATTTACCCTTGTGTGGTGTGGAGGTTACTTCTGTACCATTCCCACAACTCCTTTCTCTCTCTGTTGCTTGAAAGCAAACAGTCCTTTCACAGTTCTCAGTCCCCGAGCCTCAGTTCTCTTAGTAACATCAGTTTTATGTCTGTGCAGTTTCTTTGCTGGTTTAACATGTGAGTTATGCAGGTAAGAGGATCTGAAGCAAGAGTTCCTTCCCACAAGTTTCCTTGTGCCTCTTGGGGAGTAGTATCTGGGTCACTCTGAGCTTGAAACCTTTTCCTTAAGCCTCTGGTAAAAGGCCAGGCAGATTGAGCTCTACAAGATCAAATGAGGGATAACAACTGCTATCAATCACATTCCTTTTCTTAGAAATAGCAATTCATCTAACCTGTCCAAGGCTTTCTAAAGACAGAAAGGTTGTGAGAAACAGACCCAGCTTCTGCCCAAAGTTCGAGACAAAATATAAACGCTATTGATAAATGCTTCAAAACCTGGTGCCTGGCTCAGGACCGCTCTACAGGTTGATCCTTGTGTAGCATGGTATTTTCTTACACATCTTTGCAGTATTCTCACTGAGACTGCTGTAAGAAATTCACTGCCCTCGGGAGGCAAGACTTTCAGAGGGCCCGTGTCCTGCTAGTTTAAGCCAGCACTGCCCTCTTCTGGGGATGACAGCAGGCTTTTTCAGGAGGAGTGATGGTCTTTCTCACGTTATCAGCTTCATCAAGGACCTGGCAAAAATACCGGAACTTTTAATACTCTGACATAATAGCTTCAGTGGTAACACACATGTATAAAATCGCGTGTATTTATACCACACTGAATAGTGTCTCTAAATCTTAAATTTTGGGAGTAGCTCCTTATTTGATACTTGCCAGAGGGTCAGATGTTTCACTGGAGTGGGATATTTTGTCCATGCTGAGCATCTGCTTTTCAGCCACTTTACAACGACACAGCCCCTAATCTAGTAAATGTTTCACAAACCGTAATTCTTTCTGGTGAGGTCTTTTCACAAAAGGGAAATGGCTCTTGTAGTTGCTAGTAGAAGATGGCAGTGAACCTCAGCTGCCTTGTCAGGAGGCTGTGCATGCTATAAGGTGCTATAGGTGTCCTGGCCTCTCAGCTGTGCCTGTGAGGAGCTAGGTGTGCCCAGCATGTGGGTGTGGACCTGACAGCTGGCATCAAGTGTGTCCAGTTACACGGGTAATGTTGTGGTCGATACTTTGTGTAGGTGGTGCTTGAGAAGGCTCTGAATTTTAAGTAACCTGTCAAATTGCACAGCGTTTTTGAGGGCAGCTTATTTTATGGGTTGTGATGTGCTCCAGTGGTTGTAAAGGCTGAGAGGCAGGGCTAGATTAACTTTATGACTGTCAGTAAGCCCAAATTTAACTTCAAATGTTTTATGTGGTGCATTTGCAAATGCATGGAGAAATTGGTACCTTTCTGACAGTACTGAGTTTCCTGAAAAAGATGGTATGGGGGATGAAAAGGGAAACCCCAAACCAAAATTAATTCAAGTACAATGAAAAGTACGGTGCTATAACACTCTCTAGTAATTTCAGCCAGGAATTAATGCTTTTCAAGAATGGATGACAAATGATTTACAATATCCTTGCAACATCTGGTATTGTAATGTAAGACACTTGGTGTGGATCTGTCACTAAGTCATTCAGTATTGTGTGTAAAATTGAGGATACCTAATTCTGTGTCTAATTCTGTCAGACAATGTGGTTGTTTTGGTATGAACATCTACCAGAATTGCTAAACAAGTAAGAACTGAACTTTGATGTTCAATAAGTTTGAAATGGAGATTTCTCTCCGTGGACTTCCTAAAGTTAGGCACTCCAATAAGAAAAAAAAGAAAGTGGGATAATTGATCTCTTAAACATTATTATGCCACTGGCATAGGGGGGAAAAAATGCATACAATAATTTCTTCATATGTTTTGCTTCCTGATTGTCACTTGGGAATTCTGAGGAATTATGCAAAAGGTTGGAAGTGGATATTTACCCAAATCAGGGCTACCAGCTCTGAATATTTCAGTCACTTTCAGTAACTATCACCAACCTTTTGTCCAGCAAGGCCTTGATATTGATCTTTTCAAGTTGGCCACGTTTTTAGGAGAGACCCGTCATTCACAGTATGATTTGGAAATTTTCAGCACAAGATAATTACCTTCCCGATTTTTCCCATAGACGATAAGTGTTTAATTGTCTTTTCATTATTTTTGTGTAAAAAAAAAAAAAAAGATATGTACAAGGCTTCTTGTGCTCAGTGACAGAAATCTCTACTGTCAGTGTAAATAGGGAGTAACTCAGTCAAAGTTCCTTGAAGCTCAACTGGTGTGAAACTGCATCTGAAGAATTGATTCAAGGGCAACTGGAGTTAATGGGACTGTTCCCATTGACTTTTGTGTGCTTTTAAGTATGTCTTGTGTGATGCAATGTAAATAATGGATTTGTGGGCTGGTGGCAGTAGTGAGGAGGAATGTTCAGAGATTAATGTTAGTGTGGGGAGGACAGTTATCCCTAGTCTTCCTGAACAATCAAAAGGGAAAGGTTGTTTCTCTTCTAGGCTGTTCTTCCTTATCACAAGTCTTGAGTGAGCAATTTGCATTCACTTCTGCTCCAGTCCTACCTGTCTGATGCCTCCAAAACTCCACTGAATCAGCAATTCCTCACCCTTATTAGTAACATCAATTAGTTTGAATTATGTTCTAATGATTTAGCTGACAATATTTGAACTGAAGCTGCTGAAAATCCCTTGTATCTAGTAGTACCCAAGTATGGTGTTTTTTATGGCATTAGTCATACTGGATATAACAAAATACCCATGTGTAAGAGTCGGTCCGAACCATCACACATCCACTTGGAGTGGACTGTGACACCACGTCTTCTAGTAGGGTCAACAGTATTTTCAGTAGATTTTTCGTAATTAGGGATTTTGAAAAAAAACTATGAACAAACACAAGGAGTCAAGGACAATCCTATTGAGGATGCAGAGGCTTCACATAGAGTCTTGTTGCTGAGGTACCTGCAAGAGTTTGAAAGAAAAAGTCTTTTTTTTTTTTTTCTACAGCAAGCTTTAATGATAAAATGGCTGCTAAACTCTGAGCTAAGGGAGATTTCCTGGAGGGGGAAAAAAAGAGTGAGGTGATGCTTCACACAGCCTGTGCTCTGCACATTGCAGCTCTGCTCTGCCTCAGCAGCTTTTTGTGTTGTGATTTGTCGTGATGTAAGTACATTCTTTTTTTCATCTGACAGAATAGTGTTAATTTCTCCTGCTGTACCATGTTGGAAGATGCAAAGTTCATTTTTTTTCTCTTTTTTCTCCCATGCTGTATATTCTAATACAGGCAAAAGCTGTGAAGTCTTTTTTTTTTTTTTAAATTATGTTTGGCCTTCATTATGTCAAGATTTCATGGTGTTTCATAGAGATGTTATAATATTTCTGTGGTTATTACAAGCAGTCAATTATTATGGAAATTATAGACTGCTTGAATGTTTGGAGTAAGAAATTGTGGATAATTTCTGGTATGTTGGTCCAGTTTCTATGGTAATCTGAATAAGTGTGAATTAATTGCCTGTTGTTGCCATGGTTCTTTATGGTAATTCCAGACTCTTAATGTTTGAAATACACCAGGTTACATTTTATGCATGCCTTTAGTACTTGTTAACATGCCTCATAGGATGTTCTGAAGATTACTGTCATCTCATTTCCCCTGTTTTTGACTATCTGAGGATGTTAACATGAAGAGTTGGAAGATAATCTTCTTGAAGAAAATCCCTCTAGCCACACTGGCTTTTACTTTGCTGTGTGAGAAGTATATTAAGGCCAATTTCCTGTTACTGCTTTAGGCTCTGGTTGGGCTCCAGAATCTTTCTTAAGCAACAGTGATTGGCACGCTGTTATTTTTGATTTGTCTTTCTCACCTGTTGTTGTTAACTGATGGAACTGCTACCAGTTTCAAAAAAGTACTGACCAATTTGGCCCAAAAACAACATACAGATGCTTCTAAATAGGGATTTGAATTAAAAAAAAAAAAGAGAGAGAAAAAGGTGGAAAGAATTAAACCAATGAAAAATAAAAACATTCACACCAAAAGAAAATTATTCTCCCACTAGTGTTAACCTCATCCCTGGTGTATCCACATTGGTGGGTGATGACAAAGAATCGCTGTGCCCTGAACAGGGTGGTACACCCTCTGCAATGGTCTTTCTAAAGTGGCAATCACTATCTTCAAGAGAAGAGTTAATGGGGAGTGTAAGGTATCCTCAAGGGCTGAAATCTAGACTCCTTTTTGCATTTGGCAGTGTGGTGGGAAGGTATGTGCTACTGTGTAAATTACAAGACCATGCAGGCTACTATCCAACATGTTATTAACTCTGAGCCCTGTGAGCTTCAAAACAGACTCGGGCTCTGCCTTATTTGTTATTCAGATGAAATTATGTGAAAAACTTGGCTATCTAAGCATCCATCTTTTACCACCATGATAGGCAGATGATTATGGGTCTGTATTATTAGTCATCATTAGTTACACACAACCTCTAAATTAATTACTGCTATTCAGATTGCAAAGTCAAGTGTTCAGGAAATGCCAGTTGAGTTTATAAATGACAGAATTAAGGTACTTGCCTGTGCAGGCTTAACTCAATCCCCTTGTGCATGAGCTTTGTGATCTAGCCTTTGATTACATGATCACATACTGTTTTTCCCACGTTCAGTGCCAGGATGGCTAGTGCTGTCTTTGTAAGCCAGCTAATTGATATTTTGTACCCATACTTTCTTAGTAGGTGGTGCCAGGATTATTTATGACATTCTGGTCAAACACTGTAGAGGTGTTAACATCTTGATTACCTACAAAGAGAGTGAGGACACTTAACAGTGGACCATTTTGGGGAAAAAGAAGATATTTAAGGGAGAAAGAGAAAATTTGGGAAAATTGACATTCACTATAGTGATTTTTCCACATCCCCATTGCTTTGAAAAATGTAGAGCCAAGGGATATATATGTATAATCATAAACACAAATTAAACATAGAAAACCTCCAAACAACAACAAAAAAACAACCACCCAACCAAACCCATCTGATTTGTGCCCCCCCCAAAACCCCAAACAAATAAAAACTCCTTCAAAACATTTCAGCATTCTGAAAATATTGAAATATATTCAACAGTTCAACACAAGCCCGTGAATCTCTTGTCTGAGAGCAGCATATCTTAAAAACAAAAAGGAAGCCTTCTAAAAACATTGAAACTGTTAAATAACAAAAAAGAATTGCATGAGGCACTTATCTCAAATTGAACAAAATGGTTTGAGTTTAACTTAATTTGTTGACACTTGTGATTGTCTGGAAAATATGTTTTGTCTGGATCTGAAACATTTTTTTCTGAATTCTTTGTTTTAGCTGGTGTGTTAAAATCAATTATTTTTTCAGTAAAATGTGAGAGCAACTTGATAGCAGTAGAAGCTTCTCCATTACAATGAAATCCCAAAGTGATCTTCTCACTGGGCATAGGTACTTACTGGTGGTGAAATAGCTCATTGCAGGGTAGGAGAGCATTGCAGCATTCCTAATAAAGGTGAAAAAAAGATCAAAATATTAGATTAGATAAAATTTATCTTGAAGTAAAATGCAATTGCTTAGCAATGAGCCTTAAAAAGCAGCGAAGAATTGTTTAGCAGTGAGCCTTAAAAAATAATTATAAAAACTGCCCCAGAAGTTATAGTTTTGCTGTTCTTTGTAACTTTTCAAAGTGAAGCTGTGCTTTGTGGGGTTTTGTTTTGTGTTTTTTGTGTTGTTTCTCTAAATGTGACTGACTTTTTTTTCCCTCAGAAATGACTTTATTAAGCTAGCCCACACGGCTTTTGGAAAAGTGGCTGGATGCAGGAGTTCTGGCTGGTTTAGTAGTTTGCATATCTTCCATTTTTATCCTTTTCTTCTGGAGTCTCAAGGACAATGTGTTGCCTGCATTAGCTTCTACATAATCCTAGGATTCATAGCTCTCCTTTGAAACTAATTCCAATATTTTTTTTTATGTTTCAGGAGAGCAACTGTTTGCTTATGTTGTTCAGGAAGGCTTTCTGTTTTCTCACTCTATAGCAAACCAACTCTGTCCTGATTTTTTCCTTTATTCCTGAAGCAATTGGAAGATTGGATGGATTGACACAGAACATGCTTTTCTTAGGCCATCTTGCTTGTCTAGCTGGAGGCATTACAATGATTGTGTTTTTGGCAAGTCATAATCTAGCAAGAGGTGTCCCTGCCCATGTCAGGGCGGTTGGAACTTGATGATCTTTATGCTCCCTTCCAGTCCAAACCAGCCTGTGATTCTATACCTTCTCTGTGCCAGGTGGGCTGAGAACTTGGGGGTGTTGATCTTTCCTCCAAGTACTTAGTCTGACAGGGTCATCTTGTCGAAGTCTCAAGCACAAGTAGCACTTTGACTAGATTGGTGTTTTCACAGTAACCCTGCGGACTGAAAAACATTCAGTTAACAAAGATACTTATTTTTGGTACAGGTGCCGCTCTAATGCAGGAGAGACATAGTGGTCCTCTCTTGCCTTCAGCTCCATGAAACTCTGCTTTGAATACCAGTAGGGGAAAATGGGGAAAATATCCTTTGCCAGAGGGTTTCTGAGTGCTTGCTAATAACAGGGCTCAATGCACTTGCTGTCAGGTGGAAGCATGAATGCTTCCAGTGTTCATAGATTTTATCTTTTTCATCCCTTTTTTCTGTCTTGTTGCTCCTTCTCCTCAAATCTGTCTCAAAGGGGGCTGATGAATGCTTGGTACAACATGGAAAATTAAGCAGCTGAAGCCTGGGAGGGATTTATGAATTGAAGAGATGGTCTCTAGGTATCCCATGGGGAGACTTTGGTTTTCTGGATCCTCAGATTATAGGCCACTGCAGACTGTTTTATTTCCTGTGTAGCCAGTGTTACGAGACCTCTCTAGTGTCACCGTGTTTCCTTGGCTCTTTCAGTTGCTTTATTTGAGAAGGTAACAAGAATTTAAAATTATTGTTATCTAAGGAATTTGCCCAAACAGTAGAGAGATGTTCCTGCAGCCAGCATCACACACTTTCATTTCTGTTGTGTTTCTACACACTTTTGGCTTTGGATGTTTAAATTTGAAAGTAGAGATACATTAAACTCTCTGTGGTAAAAGGAAGTTCTTATTTTTTGTTCTCCTGGGTGTCTCATGTAAACTTCATTCTGTCAACCATCTTGAAAGATTACACAAACGAAGAGATATTTTGCGATTATAATGTATAATGATATATCAATTTACTATAGCAGCTCATGTGTCATGTCATTTTGTATCTTTTCTGCTGACGTAAAAAGATAAAACGTAATGAAGACAAACAGAAATTTGTCTGTTAGTATAGACAAGAAACACAGTATTTTGAAATTATTTGAGAAGAAAGAAGAGGAAGGCTCCAAAAGGTACTGGTGTGTCTAAGAGGAAAAAGCCAGAAGGAGATGGCTCGCCCAGTTTCACAGGGTTGTCTTCTTCCCAAAGACTAGCTGGAAGAAGATGAATGCAATCAACAGTTTCCAAACTGCCACTGAAGCTCTTGTCCTCTATGAGGTGGAAGTCTGACCACTACCCTGCAAACAGTTGGATTCCTGGGAGGTGTCTTCTCTGTTAGATAAATTCAGAAGGGCTGTAAATCTGTCAAGGAAAGGTCATGAAAGGGAGGTGTGTAAAAGGCCAAAGCCATTTCTGGGATTTCCTCCTGCTATGTGCTCCTGACCTCTGTGTAACATCTGGGAGTGTCCATGAGGGCACCAAGCACCAGCCACATCTGCTAGCTGCGTTGAGACTCTGCAGAAAGTCATTTACATCTACCTGTCGTCTGGAAATGAATTGTCCTGGCCCTGGCTGCTTCTTCTGATGATCTTTCAATATTCCTAACTTTGTGAGAAAAATAAAATGGTTATTTACCATCACTATAAAAAACAACAACAAATATTGTACCTAATTGGTTGCTTAAATTTGCCTTTGGCTACTGGTCTACCTTTCTCTTCTCTTTTAAGACTGGGACTGCCAGTATGTTCTGTTTAGGATGCTTTTTCACCATCACAATTGCTCCTTGGTTTGTTGTTAAAGGCATTGTGCTCATTGCTTTTGTTCCCTGTACAGCACTCTTGTTTTTTTTTAATGGGTTTTATTGTTTTGGTACCCATTTTTCGACAACTTTCAAGAAAACCAGCCAAAAGGGCTGCATAAGTTTCTCTGGGATTAGTAAAAGTGCATGAAATACAGAGGCAATGCCACCTAGTTTTTCCTCTTAATGACTCTATTCTTTATGGATCAAAGCATCTCATTAGCTGCTTTTATTACAGCATAGGAGTCTGCATGGAACTGTTTGTTCACTGTGGCTATGAGATTTCCCCAGCCCGTTAGTCCTTCAGTTGTGTAAGGTGTAGAGTGCTCTGACAGGAGGGTACACCATGCTGTGCTTTATTTTATTGCACCACTCATAAACACAAAATATACCTGGGGTATAAAATTTTCTATCTGATTAATTGATAAAAGCCTTTGTAAGTAGAGATTGTTGTTAAAGGGACACTCAGACCACAAAAACTGTAGATGTGATCCCCTCTGCAGGGTGGGAGTGGCTCGCTCTCCCTTGAGCCTGCAGCTCAAAAGGTGTGTGCGCTTGGGAGCTCATTAGTCTGGGGCTGTAAACTACCTATAAAACCTCACCAATTTGTTTCAAATTTGCATTGTAAACAATTACTGTATCACTGTGTTCCATTGCTTTATCTTCTAAAAAAGAGTAAATCCATCTAGCTTTGATAATTTCTATTATCTATTTAATATTTAGAGGAAACGGAGTCAGATGAATATAGAGTGGTTGAAAATGTTCTTAATGTGACACATCGCCACTGGACTGCACACCCTTCAATTCCTAATCTTGGGATCCATTGCCTTGTCTTCCTTATTGCTATTTCCTACTTCAGGCACAATTCAGCTAGAAATTTCTGCATGCTCTTTCATCATCTGCCATGAAAGAGGACTATTTCTGTGATCTGCTGCTTATGAATTTTGTCACGGTCTGCCTGAGCCTCCCTAGTGGACGGTGACCAGATTGTGCTATTTGCACCTAGTGTTTAATTTCTGTGGTAGAGCCGGTCATCTTCAAGCTGATCCCACTTCTCTCTCTGTGATGTGGATCTCCTTGGATGCTCTCTCAGGGCACACTTTTCCTGTATCTCAAAGACTCTGCTGAAACATCAGTCTGTCTTCCGGTTTTGCCCCTTTCGGAGCTTCACAGCAGTTGAAATAAGGAACACAGGATTTGCTTCCCAAGCACAGATATGGGACTTTAAACAATGCAGCACAACTCCAGGTCCATGGAAATCAATATCTATCTGGATGTAGTGCTCTCTTCATTCTCCTGAAACAATTCTTTCTGACATTCAGTGGATTAAGTTAGTGACCTTCAGTTCTTTGTCTGAGAGTTCACTTTCTTTAATGTTTACTTAACAGTTAGTGCTAACCTTCATCTTTCTTACCACATTCTGGATTTTTTTATGCCTCAAATCACTCAGAGATTGCTATGGCAAAAAGTCATTAAAAGTCAATGATTTTGTCACAACAGTAGGCTGTCTGCTAGAATAACACTGTTCCAGCTAGATGACCCCACTTAGCTTTCTGGGCTGGGTTTATTCTTGTTTTTTAAGCTGAGAGTCTACACAGTACTGAAGTTTGAAATGAAGATCTTATGGTATTTGCTAGAATAAGAACTGTATTCCAAGAATGCACATACTTATGGGCTATTAGCAAGTGCTGCACTTACCACAGTTATAAATACAGTTTACGACACCAAATTGTGTGGGAGTGTTGATCTGCTGGAGGGCAGGAAGGCCCTGCAGAGGGACCTGGCCAGGCTGGATCAGTGGGCAGAGCCCAACCTTATGGGGTTCAACAAGGCCAAGTGCCAGGTCCTGCACTTTGATCACAGTAACCCCAGGCAGCATTACAGGCTTGGGGCAGAGCAGCTGGAGAGCTCCCTGGAGGAGAAGGGTCTGGTGGTGTTAGTTGACAGCCGGCTGAACAGGAGCCAGCGGTGTGCCCAGGTGGCCAGTAACATCCTGGCCTGTATCAGGAACAGTGTAACCAGCAGGAGTAGGGAAGGGATTGTCCCATTGTATACAGCTCTGGTGAGGCTGCACCTTGAGGTCTGTGTGCAGCTCTGGGCCCCTCACTACAAGAAGGATGTTGAGAAGCTGGAGCGTGTCCAGAGAAGGGTGACGAAGCTGGTGAAGGGTTTGGAGCACAAGTCCTGTGAGGAGCTGAGGGCTTGTTAGTCTGGAGAAAAGGAGGCTGAGGGGAGACCTGATTNGAGGGCTTGTTAGTCTGGAGAAAAGGAGGCTGAGGGGAGACCTGATTGCTCTTTTCAAGTACCTGCAAGGACTGTGCAGAGAGGTGGGGGTCGGTCTCTTCTCTTGAGTAACAAGGGACGGGACAAGAGGAAATGGTTACAAACTGCACCAGGGGAGATTCAGGTTAGACATCAGGAAGGATTTCTGTACTGAAAGGGTTGTCAGGCATTGGAACAGGCTGCCCAGGGAAGTGGTGGGGTCACCATCCCTGGAGAGATTTAAAAGGTGAACAGATGAGGTGCTGAAGGACATGGTCTAGAGGTGGATGGACTAGGCAGGGTTAGGCTGTGGTTGGACTTGATGATCTTAAAGGTCTCTTCCAACCCAAGTGATTCTGTGATTCTACGAATAGCTAACTTTTAATGAAAATCTGGAAAGAAAAAAATTCTGGTTATTACTTATGTACCCATAATATGATGTGCATTCTATAGTCTCTCGCTGGTGTTTTTCCTAGGCAGATGCTATAGGTCAGTCAAATATTATGTATTCAATTGAGAAATGCAATCTTCCTCCTCTTCTACAGCCCAGCAGTTACAATGCCTTCAAGGAGTATTCTGACTCTTTTGGTCTTGCGACCACTCACTTGTATATCTGAAGTATTTTAGCTCAGGCTTATCAGAGAGTGATATTTTTCAGCATAGAAAAAAAGTAAAAGTACTGAAAAAAACCCAGTTCATTCTTATTAGAAGACAAAGGAGTGAAATTAGTTTGTTGGGGGTACAGACTGAACAAAATTGCAGCATAAACCCACCAGAACCTCCCCAGGCTGGTGGAGAGCTTGTGAGCCATGGACTGCCTTCACTTTGCAGCAGAGTTTGCACTGATGCTAATGGGAGTCTCATGCCTGTCAGGAGGACAAATATGTGGTCCTGTAAAATAGCTGCTTGGAGAGACTGGCCAGGTTTTTGTGCTGCTGTGCAATGTTGTGTCATGGCCTGGGGGGATGGAAAAGTGAGACAAAGAGCTTGTATAGTGGTGGAAAATGAGAAACAAGGAGAAAGATCACAATGAAGGTAAAAATAGGAGAATGTTTTATTTTTTTTCCCAGACAACAGTTATTAAATGCTCTGTAGTATTTAACTCACCATGTGTGTAGCCCACAAAAATACTGGTGGTGTTTCAGAATCAGAGATGTGAGTGCCTATGGGTGAAAATGCTTCTTGTTCATGGGTGGAAAAAAGCTTTTTTTTGGATGAAGTGGACAGGGTATGTAAGTACATGGAGGCAGGAACTCACTGAGGACCTGAATGACCTTCTGCAATGACAGCCCTGAAGGTGCTATCACTGCATCTAGCCATAGCTCTGAGCTGTCCCTTCCCAAGATTCCTTCCATTATTTTGGATGTTCATGGTGTAGGTTCATGGTCCAGATATGGGAGGGGCTGGGAGCATAACGATGAGTAAGAGAGAGAGGAGAGATCATTAGTGTCTGCTATCTGTTGAAAGGATCTGCTCAGAAGTTCATCTACCTAACTTTTTTTGGGTTTGCAGCAAGATAAATACTCTCAGCAAGGATTTGGCATAGTAGGACAAGAAATACGCATGTCATGTTGCTTGTGGTAGTGTGGAAGTAAGGGTGTAACAGATCACTGCAGTTTGGGAGGTGAGAAAGATGGTAGGGCAAGCAGAAACATCCTGTCTGTCTTTCATCCTTTTCCTGCTGGGAAAAAGTGAAGGAAACAGTGACCACCTTCACTTCCACCATGACCTCTTTACATGGAGTTGTTGCAGCAAAACCATGCTGAACTATTCAGCGTTGTGTTATTCTATCTTGCAGTATTTTACGAGGTGATGTATACACTGTGTAAAGCACTGTACGCAATAAATAGCGTGTTGAATATGACTATATGTATTGTGGCATGGCAGATACATGAGAAGTGTCATGTCATGTAAACACTGATAGAGGGAGATGTAAAACTGGAGAATTTATTATAGCAAAGTTAGGTATTAGTCCCCAGGAAGGAATGAAAGTACAATCCCTAGCTGCTGTTCCTCACATAAAAATGGATTTTCCTATCTTTCTGTTTTGGGTCTTCTTATGTGGTGCTATAGATTTTGAAATATCATACAAGGAGTGAAGAATTGGCATGTGAGTACTTCACATTTAATCCAAAATTCTTTATATAAAAGCAGTAGCTCACCTTTGATTTTTGGAGGTTTGTGCTTTCTTTGGACTGCCTTTTTTTTTTTTTTAACAAGCGATACCTCAAAAACATGCATTAGAAGTATTTGGTGCTGAGATAAGGTGGTTGCAGTGGCAGGAGCATACAGGCCAATGGCAAGCTGGATTACTGGAAACCTTGCTGATGCTGAAAAATGCTAAATGAAAGACAGAATGGGAAGCTAGATGGACCATAATTTTGAGTATTTTTTCCTAACATAATTTTTTCATTTAATTTCTGGATGATTTCTGTGGATTGCTACTGATCTACCAGTGTGAGAACAGGTGTCTGACATCCATAGATCTTTGGCATTCATACGTTTCTGCTGAGCTCTGGAGAAACAAATGGAGAGTCACTGTCCCCAAACAACTGGCTGAAGGAAGCGATACAAGGTGATCTGCTCTGGAAAGAGGCTGGGTCTGGTGGGACAGTGTGCATTCCCAGTGCCTATCCTGTTACTAGTAATTTCATTTCAGGCTTTTTACAATTCCATGATGCCAAGTTATTAGTGTATTTCCCCTTTGGAATCCTCTTTCAAGGTGAAAGGAAAATGCTGTGTTTGGGGTACTAAGGTCCAGCAAAGGCGAGCCTCAGAGGCCAGCAATAGCTGCTTCTGTCCTTCTCTGGATGGTGTTCATGGGTAGTTAGAAGGGACTCCTTCCAGTTCATCTAATCTTTTCACAGAAACTTTGCCTCTTAGGTAGCTGCTTTCAAAGGTGATTTCCTGTTTTCCATCGAGGGAGGGAGTGGGTACATTCGAACCTCCCATATATCTCTGTAAGAACAAGGCAACTGAATTGAAAACTCTCTTGTAGCGTTGTACTGCTGCAGAGCTGATGAGCAGAGCACAGCCATCCCAGGACTATAAAGCCACTTTGAGGCAGGTGATAACTTTCTTTTGTCTTCCAACACAATTTTAACCTCTGCTAAGCTTGTGCAATGTTTTGGTTGGTTGCTCCATCCACTCTTTAATCTCGAAGAGCTCTGGCTGTGGTTTCTTTGCTGAAGGGAAAAAAATGTTTCATTTTAACATATTTTTATTTTGCCAACACCCTATATTCTACATTGAAGCCACTGGTGACCATTTTCTATGAGCTTGAGGATATTCTTCAAGTAGAGGGTATATCATCCCCCTTCTTACTGACTGTAGACTGAGACCTGAAGATTAAAGCCAGTAGCATCAAAAGGAAATCCAGCAGCGGTGACAAAGATCAGATACTGTTCTTCAGGTTGACTTTCAGTTTCTTTAGTTTCTTTAGCTATGAAATCTTTTTGCTCCTCCTCCAGTTTCCTGTCTCCTTCTAAGGAGACTGCAAGGCTGTGGTGGGAGATTCAAGAGAGACTGCTAAGCAGGCTTATGTGCGCCTCAGGAATGGACCCAGGAAAGATGTTTACAGTATACACACATATTAAAGCAAAGTAAATCTTAATGATTTACTTTGCTTTAATATGTAAATGATTTACATTTAATGATGTAGCAGTGAAAGGTGGAATGGAACAGAGCAGCTTAGAAACGTGCAAAGGTGTGAAATGAGTAAAGACTGAAAGCAGATACTCTGCTTCTTTCTGAAGCTGGAGATGGAGTAAAGTAGTTGCACAGAAAGATGAGGAACGTCTCTGCAAGATTTCTGTAGCCCCTTTGTGTGGACCTGCATTACTCAACATCTACTCAATGTGATGGTACATCTGTAGGAGACTGGGTGTAGCACAGCTATCAAGTTCTTTGAAATCTACCTGTGACAGGACACTTAAAATAGGCTTAATGAGCTTGCACTCTCTGTAGTCATTTGAGGGATGCTGGCTTTTCCATAAATGTTGTAGGAGTATAGATACTGAAGGTGGAAGGTGGAAACAAGAGATTTTCTTGTCAAGGGATGGAGAACGGCAGGGCATTTTGATAATGATGTCTCATCTCCTTGTTATAATGATACTGATATAGACTGAAAAGGTGCAGCTGCTAGATTTACAGGTGATTTGCACAACTGACAGCAATTGCAGCACTTTAACAGACATTTGCATGATTTTTGGTATTTGGTTACCATGCAACAGCTCTTAGAGCCTTTCCGACGCAAAGTTTAGCTCAGTACAGCTCCTCGCCTAGAACTTGTTGATGAAGACTTTTAAAATTATAACCTTTTACCTGAAACCTGTTCTTCTGTGTCACACACTTGTATCTATCCTACAAGTACGTGCATATACATGTGTATGAACTTTAGACATGGCTCTGGCTTCCTTCCAGAAGGAGAACACCACCTGTGCTC
>VXBZ01012289.1:3674-52069 GCA_013399135.1 Heliornis fulica
GCATGGTGGGGGGGGAGGGGAAGGAAGGGAAGGTCAGCAGAAAAAAAGGAACGAAGACAATGAAGTAGCAGTTTCCCTGTCCTGAAGGGAAGAGGTTTAAAAGAAGTGAAACAGTCTTAGTTCTTTTAGATGGTGGTGCTCCATCACACTTTGCAACTGGGTGCCTTAAGCAGATGTTGTTTGCTCTCTAGGATAGAGAAAGCAAAGATCATAATGTCTTAAATGCTCACACTGGTATTTCAGTACAAATCCATCACTGAGAAGGTAGAAGGACTTGGCTTCTTTGGATGAGCAGGTGAATGAGGAGTGGTGGGAGGAAGCAGAGGCAGACCTTTTGCGAGAGTCTTTGCTTATCTGCTATGAAAACAAATCAACCCAAAGGAAGACTTAGTGTCTTTGTGGTGGGAGAGAAAAAGCAAAAATCCGAAGTCTGGGTAATAATTGAGGAATCATGTAGAAAGAAAAAAAAAATCAAAAATTACCCCAAACATCAGGAACACTCAAAACTAAGAAAAATACCTTTTGTGCTTGAAGGCTGCAATGAGCAGAGTATGTTCTGTAACGGGAAGCGATTTGGCACAAACTATGGAAGGAAAAAAAAAGTTTTAAAAGAAGCGTAGGAGAACTTCTTGCATCTGTAATTGTAGTACTTCATATAATGTCCAGATACAGCAAGCACTGCATAGTATGTACTGGTTCTTTTAAAAAATGTGGCACAGCTTTTGTACATTCTCCAAAATTCAGAGTTTGGCATTTTCAGCGTTTTAGCCTGAGTTTGTAGGTTTAGCACTGACTAGCTCTCGTGACGTGCTGGTTTTTTATCTGCATCAAAAAAGTAACTGACAAACTGTGCTGTATGATGGAGTCAACCGTCATGAAAAGTGTAATTGTTCACGTAATGCAGTTATAGCAGGCATTTAGCTGCTGTGATAATAAGCACTGTACAATCAGCAAAATGGTATAGCAACGCTCTGCGTGCTTTTCACATTGTACAAAATACACATCTGAATTGAGACCGAAATAGCAACTTTAGTTACAGCCACAGTACAAATGATTCATACAGGTGACTGAGGAAGACTTTCAGAGTTGCCAAGCTTAAAGCTATCAGTTTAGGCTTTTCCATTACAGGGGCTTCTTTAAAGATGATGTTTTGTTGTAGAAGGGTGTTTTTCCTGGTCTGGTGTAGTGGCACATGCATGGTAACTGCCATGTGTGTCCATGTTCTGAGTTCAGGTCTGCTGCCTCCCAGTTTCAGTGTACTGCTGTGTCAGTAATGTCATGTAATAAGCCTGACATGAGATTGGTTAAAGTCTTCCCAAGTGTCCTGGGACCACTATACTCTTCTAAATAAGTGTTCTTGAAAAGGAAATGTAAAGGCAGAGGAGTTTTATTAGGATTTGTCATTAGAATAATGAATTCCTGACTCCGTAGAGCAGGTTTTGGTTACTTAATGGTGATTGATGGGAATTTTAACCAGTGTATATAGTATGCCTCCAATGGTGCCACAAATCCTTAAATGTTGGATGTCTTGCCCTTCCTCAGGGCCAAGTGAAAGAGGGAGCCTTCTCCCAGGAGCCTGGTACAGCTCCATGTTGATGTGACACAAGAATCTGCAGACACAAACCAACTCGGGGACTGGCTCCTTAATCACCTTAATGTGATTTAACTCCAGGAGTGGCAGCACCCTGCCCGGTGCCGCAGGCTCTGTATTCCACCTGCACTTGAGTTGCTTAGAGGCATTTGCAGGAGTTCACCTCTGTGTCTCTGTATTCAGGAAGGGCTGATGTAAGGCAGAAATGAAATTTGTCCTGAAGTAGGAAATGCTGCTGTATTCAGTAATCCTTATGCTGCTATTCTTGAGCTCTGCCACGCATCTTTCAGTTCATTGCAATCTGTATTCATTACATGGATAACTTAATGGCTGCACTGTTCTGCTTTCAGTCTTGGCCTGACAGTGGCAATAATGACAAATTCTGCAAAAACAGACTTCAGCTGTGGACTATGACATTATTTTCCCTTACAGTGAGTTCAGATTTTACATCTGTGCTTCCATATGTGTCACTGACTTCTACTAATCATCTTTATTTGCCAGTTCATGAAGAAAACGTTGTTAGTTGTGTGAACACCATACATCTTATAATCTTGATGATTCTGGGAAATTTATAAAGTAGTTGGAAGTAGGTCTGCTTTGTTGGGAGCGTGAAGTGAGCCTAGACTGTGCAGCTCCCCGAGGCAGTGTCTTTTTATGGCCTCACCATGTTTCTGCCCTGCGTAGAGCTACCAAGAAAAATCTTATGTTGTAGAATACTCGATTAGATCCTGATGGGATTCAAATAACATTTAAATATTAATGTTATAAAATGTCAAGAATGAAATATAAAGAGAATTACGGGAACAACCAGATCAGCTGAAATACTGCATTGACCTGGGAGGACATAGGCTGTCATTCTTAAATGGTGCTGTAAGTTTATAGCAAAAAAAAAACAAAAGAGGGATCACTCCAGTCTTTGAGATGGTAAAAGTACTATCAGTGTTTCATGTCTGTTTTGAAGATCTGTAAAAGCTCCATGGTCCTGTCACTTGGAAGCTTTAGTCAGTTGTTACTGAAATCTGGTGTTGGTGCAGGTTAAGCTTCACCCCACTTTCTACTTGTGTGTGAAAGACAGTGGAATGGTTTGAGGTACGTGCTGTAACAAAAAATAACAAAGAATACAGGGTAGAGAAGCATCAAACATCTCCTTCCCCTGTGTATCGCTCGGTAGCAGAACTCTGAGCTCCCGTGTGAGTGCAGGTGGTGGTCTGGTGTTGACGTCAGAGTATTAATCTGATGTTCTGTTGAGAAAGACATCAATCTCTGCCACTTTGTGGAAAGAAAGACACTACTGGGGTGTAGGCTGTTATTAACATCCTTTTCACCTCTTTCTTTGTGTTTGAGGACACCAGTTATTTATTTTAGAGAACAGGCCCTTCCTCCTGTGTCAGGCAAGGTTGAAAAGGGAGTTAGTTATTCTTGCCGTGTTTAACGGCGTAGAAAGGACTGGTTCTGCTGCCTGTAGCCTTTGCTGGGTGAAGGGAGATGGGGGTTGTTGAGACAGGTTGTCTGGGACACAAATTTAACTTGAAATGTCACTCCAAGGTAAGTAAACAGAGTTCCCTGGAAAGTTGTAGAGCAGAAAGAAGATTATCTCAGAAAGAATTGGCTCTTGCTTGACACAGGGCCCTGGAAGGAGTGGCTTGCTTTGGCAGTGGCACCATGGCTTTCCTGAGAACTTGAGCGTAATTGGACTTGTAATTGTTTTTCTTTATATTCTAGCTGGTATTTGAAAAGCAGTATGTTTTGATAAGTGAAGACTTGAAGGCAGTTTAGGTACATTAGATGCTAAGGTTTGATACCATGGATGATTTCTTAATTACTGGTTTTGATACAACATTCCTAATTTTTTACTTCCTCTTATTTTGCTAGTCTAAGTACAGTTACTGACATTTGTGTGAAGGTGCTTGCTTTCTATGCTTTCATTTCTATGTGTTTTTGTTAAAAATGTAGGATTAGGCAGTATGTGAGGCTCAAAAAAGTCTTTAGATACATGTCTGAAGTAGCATTAGGTCTGCAGAAACTGCTAAACTAGCGCTGTGGTTTAACCCTACGCAGCATCTAAGCACGATGCAGCTGCTCACTCACCTCCCATGCAGTGGGATGGGCAAGAGAATAGAAAAGGAAAAAAAAATTAGAAAGCTCATGGGCTGAGATATAGAGACTTTAATGAGGGTGGGGGGGAATTAGTAGAAGAATAAACAACTGTATATACAAGGCACAGCACAATGGCTCAACACCTAGAGCCGATGCGCAGCTAGTCCCTGAGCCATGTCACCTCCCAGCCACCCCCAGGTTATATAGGGACCATGATGTCACATGGTATGAAATATCCCTTTGGTCAGTTTGGGTCAGCTGTCCTGGCTGGTCTGCTCCCACTTTCTTGGGCACTCCCAGCCACCTTGTTGGCAGGCCACTGTGGGAAGTCATTGACTGCTTGGCAACAACTAAAATATTAGCTTGTTATCAACGTGATTCTCATCCGAAATCCAAAACACAACACTGTACCAACTGCTAGGAAGTCAATTAACTCTATCTCAGCCAACACCAGGACAACTGGTAAAATTAATGGTAGATAAATTGGACCAATTTCACCGTGGTCCTTAATTAAAAATAATAGAGAAGATGTTTTATTAGGCAGCTCTGAGTTTGACACAGTTTTTAGTTAGGTCTGATGGGGAGTCTGTCTCTTGCCTTCCTATGCTGTGGATGGTGAGCATGCTTGCTGTGATCCCTCTACCACTAGATGTTGCTGTGTGAGTGATTGATGAGTCTTATCTGAAGCTGGATGGATTAACTCGTAAGAAAAGGAGGAGATATAACCGGGACAGTATCTGTGCCTATTCTGAAATTAGTATTTTGATATGTTTGAGAGCTTTCTATCATTTATTTGCTCTGTTACACTAGTCATAAAGATTGTTTCTCTCTTGTATACCCAGCTGCATGCTAGTCATTGTTAGGCAATTAGGCAGGTTTTTCTTTTCCTGTGTCTACAGAGCTCATGGTCTGGGCAGTGAGGAAAAAAGGCAACAAAATGTAACTCAGCCAAAGAGTTTTTTTGCAGGAACTCTGTTCTGTAGCATCTGTGGGTTGGTTTTGGTTTTTTTTCTCGATGAAAGATGGCAGGAGATGAAAGGACTATATGTTCCAGCATGAGAAATAACCGCTTTTCAGGGAAATTTTTTGTCTTCACTTTGGCTGTTTACCTTTTTGGTGAAGGATTACTTACCTCCTCTGGGGTTTGCTGTGTTTATTCTACACAGAAGTCTACAAGTAGAAGAGCTCCATCAGGGGGAACTGAAGTTATCCTAAGGAAAAATTTCATTACATGGATTGTGTAAACTCACTGAGACTGAAGTAAAGCTGGAAAGGAACCGACAAGTGAATAAAACAAGAAGTTTGGAATTGGATTTGGGGAATCTGGGCTTGGAAATGCCTCAGGTAAATCTGTTACGATTTTATTTGCTCGTGTAGATAATTTTGCTTATTTAGAAAAATGTTTAAAGGAAAATTTGATTGGCATAAGCCATACTGGGGTCCCAGTAGAGCCTCTGGCAAGGCTATGTTGCTGCTCTTGGTACTGTATTTGTTCACACAGCAAGATTCAGCAAAGTTGTCCTGATGAGGGCGGATGCCAGGAGAACAGCCTTTTATTACTGCAGTGATTCACACACCAGCACACTGAATGACTTTTAGCAGTACAGTTTCTCCCTTCCCAACCCCGAGGGCGAGTGTGTCTAGAAGAGGAATAGAGGTCTGGAATTAAATGTAGCAGAAAGCCTTGCTGCCCATTCCCTTCGTGCCCAGTCATCCTGCATAATGTTTTTCTGCAAAGTTCCACTTTGTTCTCCAGAGATATAACACTTTTGATTTAATTGTAATAATTTTTTATATTTCTACAGTCTCAGGTGGATTTTTTTTTAATGAGTTCCAATGGTTCTAAAAACTATAAATACTGGTTTAGTACAAAATAGCTTGCATTAGGGTGAAGGCCCTGCAAGTGTGTAGTGCCTGTTGATACTCACAGATCTTGCCAGTACTCACTCTCCTCTTCTACAAATGCTAAGATATCCTTAAACTTGGCAAACACACAGAAATTTCAGACCAACAAAAAAGAATGAATGAGCAATGCTCTTGCAGCTATAAGATGAATACAAACACATCCTTTGATTAAAGCTGCATGTTGTTGGCTGCTTTTAAAGCATTCTCTCGCACTGAGAAATGATGTGCTTTTCTGTAGGTGAAAACCTTCCAGATGCAAGTGTAGCACATGTTCTGAGACCTGGATGGCATGATAGTGTTCCTTTTTGTTTTGTTAAAGAAGAGAATATGTCTTTTTATAGCATGCTTCAAATGTCAGTATCAATTTTGTTGTAGCCCAGTGTGAGTGGAATGGACCCTCCTTTTGGAGATGCCTTTCGGAGCCATGTGTTTTCAGAACAGACTCTGATGAGCACGGATCTCTTGGCAAGCAGTTCAGATCCAGACTTCATGTATGAGCTGGTAGGTCATCTTTGTGCACAGATTCCTCTCCTTGATTAATACCCTGAGTTTGTGTAGTAATAAAGGAGTATTTGTTCAAGAATGCTAGCAGATTATTCATTACTGCTAGCTGCTGATTAGGGAAGAGCCTAACTGCTTGTCCAGCAAATGTTATGCTTCCTCAATAGATGCTTGTCAAAGCTGGCCACCAGGAGAGGCTTGATATTCGACTCTCAAATAGAGCTGTGTTGACATTATGTAACAGTGCTTGAGACTCTTCCTTACAATCTTTTCTGCTAGAGCAGCTATATATTACTTCACCCAAGCTGTGAATGCAGAGGAAGGAAAATAAATTGACTCATGAGCTACTTACACTAGCTTTTTATTTTCTTCTTCTTCCCTCTGTATCAGAGAAACGTAGCTCGTAGTCGTTAATTGATCATGTTAGAATGAGTTTTACAAGGGACTGGTATGCTTAGGGATATTCTGTTAAGCACACAGTAAAGATTGACCTAGGTTAAGCTTGCCTGTGATACCTTTCATATTTTAAATATATGGATAACGGTATTAGTCAAGATCTGCTGTTACAAATTCATTTGGTCATCGGGAAGAAGAATCCAGCAGAGTTTGACATGTGTCTTCTGAAGCACGGAAGCTGGACTCTCACCCCCAACAGAGACATCTAGTTGGAAGTTGAAGTATCTTCATGTGTTATCTCTCTCCTACATCTAACTGGACTTAAACTCACCATACTAGATTAAGTAGAGAACAGATGATTTATACTTTTCTATATTTTTTTAATACTGATTTCTAACTTGTCTTATGCACAGGACAGAGAAATGGACTATCAGCAAGGCTCCAGAGACAACTTACTTTCAATGGAGGACTGCAAAGACCTTGAGAACTTGGAGTCTTTTACGGACATCCTGGACAAAGAAGCTGCTCTCACGTCAAAGTGGGAACAGTGGGACACCTACTGTGAAGACTTAACTAAATACACTAAATTAACCAGCTGTGACATCTGGGGAACAAAAGAGGTGGATTACCTGGGCCTTGATGACTTTTCAAGCCCATACCAAGATGAAGAGGTGATAAGCAAAACACCCACGCTGGCTCAGCTTAACAGTGAGGACTCCCAGCCTGTTTCTGATTCTCTCTACTACCCTGATTTGCTCTTTAGTGTAAAACAAACCCCTTTAAGTTCTTTGTTACCTGGCAAAAAAATTGCAACCAGAGGAGCAGCAGCCCCAGTTTGTTCCTCCAAGAACGTTCATGCTGAGGCACCTTTGTCAGACAATGTCCAGAAGGCAAGCAAACCTGCAACACAGCCTGCTTCCAGTACACAAATCATGGTGAAGACCAATGTGTACAATAATGAAAAGGTGAACATTCATGTTGAATGTAAAGACTATGTTAAAAAGGCAAAAGTAAAGATCAATCCTTTACCACAGAGCAGACCAGTGCTGAGCCAGACACACGCTGATGCAGCAAAGGAAAACACATGCTATTGTGGTGCTGTAGCAAAGAGACAAGAAAGAAAAGGAATAGAGTCCCCACATAGTCACAATACTGCTCCGATTTTGCCTTTCAAAGAGACTCAAGAACTACTTCTCAGTCCACCCCAGGAAACCCCAGGGCTTATTGTGGGGGAGAGCAGTCTTTCTGCCAGCACATCGGTTTCAGATTCGTCGCAGAAGAAAGAGGAGCACAACTATTCTCTTTTTGTAACAGACAGTTTGGGTGAACAGTCAGCCAAAGGAGACCCCGAGGAAGATGAGGATGATGAGGATGATATTGAAGATGAGGACCACGATGAAGGATTTGGTAGTGAGCACGAGCTGTCTGAAAATGACGATGAGGAAGAAGATTATGAGGATGATAAAGATGACGACATCAGCGATACTTTCTCAGAACCAGGTACCAGCAGTGTTGGGGTTTGTTAACGTGGAGGTTAATGGCTATGTCTGCCCAGCAGGGAGGAATGCTTTTGAATGCCTTATAGTTACAGATGAGCAACACTGATGTTAAATGATGAACTTTCATCCCAGATTTTCTAAGTGCTTTGCAAAATGTAATTAATGAAAACTATACAAAGGCCTTTGTTGCCCTGTTTTGAGAAAAACTGTATTAGCTGTGGTCATGCAACAAAAATGGTAATAGATAACACAGGAAATTTAGTTTGTAGCTTAAGGTTGTAGAGCTTGTAGGTTGTAGAACCTGCAGTTCTTGTCTCTTTTGCTGTGGCTTGATGATAGATGCACAGAGCTTTTTAGTGCTTCAGTAGGTTGCTGCTTGGAATTTATCCAGAGCTCTATGTCTTGATAGCTGGTATGAATCATAGCCTGAGTGAAATAATTTCAGTTACACTCTATTGTAGGAAGAGTTTTCCACAGAATACAAAGAATCTCTAGCACTGAAACTAACAGAACTGGTTTTTTGGCGGTTTTCAGCAGTAGCACTTAGAGTATCGTCAAAGGATACTGAATTCCTCTCTTCTGCTTGTAAAACTGGGGCCTTAACAACAGAACTAAGAACTAACCTTCACCTAGAAGGTAATAAAGGGGCAGCGTTGTTTAAAAACAGAACGTGAAGGGAAAGGGACAGGACTGTAACCAAGTATTAGTTTCCTTGTAGAAAGTGTTACAACATTTGCATTACAAATGCTTTGTAGCAGAGTGTAAGAATGAAGGTGTTCCGGCAATGTGTAACTTGGTGGAGGAAGCAGCTGCAATGTTTCCTTTTTGAAAACAGCATCTTCCCTAAAGCTTGTCAGTGTTTGTCATAATGAACTCTCAGATTAAATTATTTCCTAAGTAGATTTCCTGAGTTGGCATTAAACTTGTTAAGCATTGTGCCCTTTATGTTACTTTTACATGTACCCAGCACATTTTCATTAGCATTTTAAAACCCTTTCCTCCCTTCTGAATTGAGTTCCCTCTGTGTTCTGGGGCTTTGGGTGGCTGTTACAGCTCTAATGATTGCTGTGCTGCACGGTGCTCTGTAGTCCACAGAGGCATAGCTAGGTATGGCACAGGAAGGTTTAGCCTTCTGTAGTACTGAAAAACCAGTTGATACATTTAGAGCAGGATGTAATTTACTGAAAAGATAAACCATAATAGTTATTGGTGACCCTCTGGTGGGCTTGCTTGTGATTTATTCTTCTTCGTGTATGGTTTTGGAGTGTATGAAATGCTTTCTTAAAGTGTTAGTGTTGTCTGAAGAAATGTTTTTAGATGTAGTGAACTTAAGGAACTTGGAGAATGCCCAAACATGCCCAACAGCCAGTGACAACCATGATTTTATTTTCTCCATGATACAATTGAGTGGTGTTGGTCACCTGCAAAGGCAGGCTGAGAGTTGGGGTCATTCAGGCTGGAGAAGAGAAGGCTCTAGCAAGGTCTTATTGCAGCCTTCCAGTACCTGAAGGGGCTACAGGAAAGCTGGAGAGAGACAAGGGCAGGGAGTGACAGGACAGAGGGTAATGGCCTTAAAACTGAAAGAGAGGAGACTTAGATTAGCTATTAGGATGAAATCCTTCCCTGTGAGGGTGGGCAGGCCCTGGCACAGGCTTCCCAGAGAGGCTGTGGCTGCCCCTGGATCCCTGGCAGAGTTCAAGGCCAGGTTGGATGGGGCTTTGGGCACCCCGGGCTAGTGGAGGGTGTCCCTGCCATGACAGGGGTGGGACTGGATGGGCTTTGAGGTCCCTTCCCACCCAAACCAGTCTGTGGTTCTATGAAATACTGTCTGAAATGATTCAGTTTTCAGTAGCACTGGAGAAGAAATAGCTGAAAGGTAAAGGTGCTTGTAGAGACATGGAGATTAATGATCTCAATTGCATCTGTTTTGAGCACCTGGACCATTAGCTGGGGGAAAAAAAGATTCATATATGGTTTGACATAAGTTGGTATGATTAAATGGTAAAGAGGAAGGGTTTACTGGGTGGGTTTTGTTTGTTTTGGGGAGGGGGTGTGGTGTGTGCACTGTTTTGCTTTTAATATGGTAAAATTCAGAAGTTGCATGTATCTTATTCTCTGTTTTACTTACTTTAATCCTGGTGAATTTAAACCTAAAATGATAGTAAGGGACATGAACAAAGATTTTTTTTACAAGAGACTTGTGCAGAGCTTGAAAGGTAAATACAAGAACCCTTTCAGTTTTCCTAGAAGCCTGTCAAAGAAAGTGGGACTCTGCTATATGATCTTTTCTAAGAGGAGAATTCAAGGAAGATAAAGACAGTGTAGAAAAGCTGAACAGATTTGTTGTGCTCCTGTATGTAATGAACCAGGTTAGGATGTTATGCACTGCATTATTGTATATAACTTTAAAATGATAGCAGGTCAGTTTTAGAGTTGCAAGGCAGGATGCATTAAGTCAACACAATTTAAGCTGCTAACTTAATTATAGCTTAAACAAGCAAACAGGAAGTCTTGATTTTAACCTCATTGTACATTTGTATGCATCAGCTCTTAAAGGGATTTGTTTTCATTGGTTGGCTTAATTCTATGTTACCCTGAAGATGGGCTAAATTTATACATATCTATATAATGAGTTACATAGCTGCACATGTTCTTTTTCAGTGGAAAGTGGGGTTTAAAAAGTATTTTGATACATATGTTAAACAGCATTTGGGTTAAATGGTAGTGCAGTTTAAAATATTTATGGTATTTTAATGTAAATTGTCATAATTTTGGCTATGCAAGAAAAATGTTTTATAAAGCATATTTCATTGTTTGATTTGCCTTCGAAATACTGTCTTTTTAATAAACTAGAGAATAAAAGTAAATGATTTGATGAAATGTTTAGAAACAGAACTTCAGAATTGGTTTTATCCTCCTGTGCACCTAAGGTATATTCATACTCTGGGTTATGAGGTGAGAGTCAGACCAAAGCAAGAAAGTTTGTTTTTCCTCTTTCAACTGGTTTTTGAAGTGCAAACAGACTCATTGAAAGGACTGTTTTAAGAAGAAGAAAGTGTTCCTTGTACTACTGTTAAAAGATGAAGCAGAGCTGAAGCATGTGGGGTCAAGGCCTGCTGAGCTTACCGTCCCTTTCAGTGGCTCTTCCTTAAGCTTCATCAGCGTATGTGATGTTTTGAAATGCATTATTTTCTAAGTGAACTCTTACATCATATATTAGTACAAGAAGCAATGCAGTGGTTTGGGGTTTTTAACCTTAGTATAGGTTGTCTTTATTTTCTGAAGCATAGGAAGGGTTTTGCAGCCTGTGGTTTGTGTTTACATAATTATGGCATAAACATTTATGCAATATGGATAGTGGCATTACAGTTTGCATGTATTTCACAGTTCATCATATTACATTTGTCATAATATACCTCTAAAATATTGTGTAGCTTTACTGAGGATAATTTATCTTTATCCCACTGAAGAGGTGAGGAAGAGATTGCACAGGTTGTGTCCAGATTCCTTCAGTTTAGATGGTCTTTTGTTACTGGCTTTAGGTCAATGCCCTGGTAGCAGAGCCCCTTCCTTTTGGTCTGATAGAGTTGGATGATTCAATTTATTTCCCAAAGGTATTCAAATTCAAAGAATAACATGAGTGGCACTCAGAGTTCCAAATGGGTTCCTTCCGACCCAGAATATTCCATGATTGAATAATTCTGCTTTCTTTATTAGTGCTTTACTAATCTATCTTCATTATCTACTTCTCTTTCCATGCTTTTTGATTAGAGATAAGTTAAAATGTGGAGGCGAGTAAGGATTGTGTTCCTGCAAACTCACAGAGCAAATAATAAGGATGGCAGAGCATTCTCAACAGCTGTTTGTACTCTGCCGCGGTGGGATTGTGGGGGAGAAGAGCAGTAGAGTTTAAGGGGTCAGAGAAGAGAAAGGGGCTTTCTGTGCATAAATAATTTGTCTCTGTTCAACTGATGAAGTACCACCAGTGGCTCAGTGTCTGTCCCAGGATTTAAGGCAAGTACCCAGTGTTAGTTGGTGCTGAAAGCGAAGTCTGTTAGATAATGTAAGACAGGCCTCGCCTGTGGTTTTGCTCTTAACTTGAATACTCACTCCACTGTTAAAGGGCTAGAAAAAGGATTGTCAACAGTATATAAACAATGCAATGCATCCTTTTAGGGTATGAAAATGATTCTGTGGAGGATTTAAAAGAAATGACTTCGATATCCTCTCGGAAAAGAGGCAAGCGAAGATACTTCTGGGAGTACAGCGAGCAACTAACACCATCACAGCAGGAAAGAATGCTGAGGCCATCCGAGTGGAATCGGGACACGTTACCAAGTAATATGTATCAGAAGAATGGTCTCCATCATGGTAAGAAGAGAGTCCTAGTCACAAGTAAATGTCTTTGGCTCTGATGGTAGCCAAAGCCCTGTACTTGCAAGTGCTGAGAGGCTGTTTCGGCCATAAAACAAATCAGTAATACACTGCAAGTTTGACACTCAATTAGCAGAGTTCTGCAATGTCCAAAGAAGACACAGTGAACATACAGTAGTAACTTTCAGTGTAGTTTCTTCCAGAGGAAGGTGGATGAATTGAGAATTATCAAGGGCTTTCAGTGGAAACCCCAAGAGTTCAGAATTTTCTTAGTGTGATACTATAAACATCATGGATGGGTCCTTGAGTGACACTTGTTCCTCGTAGCATTAGTTTGTCTTGCTTGTGTTAGAAGTAAGATGGAAATGATCTGAGATTGAAAGTTCATATTAACTGTAGTATGAACTATAGGACAAGCAATAAGGTGTAACTCTTTTTTGCTCTTCCCTGCTTGTTCCTCCCACCTGTGTACGCGCAGTCCAGTGAAGCGATTACTCTTCTGTGAACAAACTGTTTCTTTAAAATGCACTCTTAGAAACTTAAACCAATTAGTCTTATAACTGTGGTTTGTTTCTGAAACTTTTTGATTAGCAATTTGCTGGACCACACCACTCTTAGGGGTAACATTTGGGTTTTTTGTTCACAAGACCTCTGCTGTGTTTCAGTTTGACTTTGAGGGGGAATATAAAATCAGCTTCCTTGAATATAGTGTTAATGTTCCATTACAGTTACTATCTTTAGTGTGTCAGGATATCCATTTTTTTGTTGTTGTTGATACGTGCAGATTTATTCAGGGAAGAAAACTTTGTGTTTTGTTTTTGTGGTGGTTTTTTCCAACTTAATCTCCTTAGCCTTTTTATGCTTTATTTTTAGTGAAAAATCCATTCCTAAAGTCCGTCTTGCTGCTCCTTCTTATCAAGGCTTATATCTATACTTGTTTCTAAACAACAAATAACCAAACATGCCTTGAGGACTCAGTCCCACCAGACACTTGGAGGAATAAGTGGCTTTTAAGTTAGGTGCATATGCAAGAGATGTGTAGGATCAAACACTGCTTGATATCTAGAAGCTACAGGGTATAGCACATGCAGGATGTTTTTTTTAATTTTCGTACACAGACATGTACCAAGGTCATCTGCTACTTCAGATAACTCATGCTAAATTATCAGCTCTCTGATCAGTATTTCTGGAGCTGCTTTTGTTTTCTTAACATTTTCATACAAGTGTCTGTAACAACTAGCAGTTTTCATGATTCTGGAAGACACCTAGCAGTGCCAGAGGAATCAGTCTTTAAGGAATTGATATTTTCATCTTGAATGTGTATTGCCTTAGAGTTAAACATACCTCACATAGCTTTAAATACATGTAAGAGAAGCTGGCTGGCATTTGCGTAGATCATTAATGCTCAGTATCACTGAGGATGACTTCAGTACCAGGGCTCAACACTTCTCCTTAATAAAAAGAAGTTTAACAATAGTATTTAGTAGTTTAATCAACATGGAAGAGGATATACTGGCTGAACGTGAGTTACCAAATTACAGTTGGGGCAAAACAACTGGGTTTGAACTTGTGACATACATTTTTCAACACAGTTGCGTGTATATTGTCTGTCACATCCAGTAGCCTGGCTAGCAGTATTTGCTCTTATCTGATTTGGATGCAACATAATTTGTACAAAGCTGTTTGTCTGGAAATGCTCTTTCTATTGTAAAAGGCCAAAAGGGATCACGATTCCAGTCCATTCTCTTGTAGTGAACAAAGGAGCTTAAACTGCACCCAAAAACCCACCGTATTTAAGTATATTTTTTGTGCAGGTTTCTGTGTGTATTACTTCCCAACTCCATTTTCTGCATATTTAAAACAGGAAAATATGCAGCGAAAAAGTCACGGAGGACTGATGTAGAAGACCTGACTCCCAACCCCAGAAAACTTTTGCAGATTGGTAATGAACTGAGGAAGCTGAATAAGGTGATCAGTGACCTGACACCAGTCAGTGAACTTCCCTTAACTGCCAGACCAAGGTCAAGAAAAGAGAAAAACAAGCTGGCTTCAAGGTATGTATTAGATAACACTGGAGGGATGAGTACATTTGTATTGCATCAACTGTACATTAAGGTCTAACTAATTTTGGTCTTGAGATCCTGCTTCATTGTGGCAAATCCTGCTGTGGACTAATTACCAGTTTATCAAATAGCAGGGCAGCTGGCACTTTAGAGATGTATTTCCAGTGGAAGCTGGCTTGCTTAGCTGCAGGGTAAATGATTGATAGTGATAATATCCAGAAATGTGAAATGTAAGCAAATACAGGTAGCAGAGTGCTGTCAGCAGAGGTGAGTAGCTAGATGGTATTGTACATCACAGCTCTGGGAGTATTGGTTGTCCGTTTGTGTGGCAAACAAACAGATGCTCGTAGAATTCTGGAATTTTGTTAGTGTTCTAATTCTTCCCCTCTTCTTACTATAGGGCTTGTAGACTAAAAAAGAAAGCCCAGTATGAAGCCAATAAAGTAAAACTCTGGGGTCTCAACACGGAATATGGTAAATACAACTCTTCACATCTTAATTCTTTTGCTCAGGCAAGTTTGTGTTTTGCACCATCGTGTAACCCAGCTTATACCTGGCAGTTTGTAGAGAAAACAGGGTTGGCACAAACCACACAAATGATTGTGTGGTACAAAATCAATGTGCTCCATAAAGTGTGCATAAATGAGGTTACTTGCAGTGTTGAGCTAGTTTACTGATGCAGATTTTGTAAATGTTTGCATGTAATGTAAACATACTGTAAAATTAGGAAGCAATGGTTTACATCTGTAAACATTTGAAATAAGTGTGACACCTCTGACGCTTAAGTATAGCAATGTGTGGACATCTGTGCATCGCTCTTGCTCTGGGACAATGGGCTGTAAATCTTATCTCGTTTTTTTCTTTGCAGATAACTTACTTTTTGTCATCAATTCCATTAAACAAGAAATTGTTAGTCGGGTGCAGGTACCTAAAGATGATAGAGGAGTCAACATGGAACAAAAGTTGAACATACTTATTAAAGACACTCTTGGTAAGCAGTGAACTTAATGTGTTTGTATGCATGTGAAGAGACATAGACCATGATGTGTGAGATTGCAAATGATTTCTGGAAGAGAGAAAAGAAAGATGTATTTTCTGATTTCAGTTGGTCTGTGCCTTTCAGTTGACTATTGACCAAAGCATTCATTGGCTTTGCATCACGTACCAGGAAATACAGATATGAGCAGTAAATAGTAACCTTACAACACCTTTTCTCACCCTCCCTTTTTAGGACTACCTGTAGCTGGACAGACATCAGAATTTGTGAATCAGGTTTTAGAGAAGACTGCAGAAGGAGACCCCACCGGTGGCCTTGTAGGGCTGCGAATACCAGTGTCAAAAGTTTAAGACATGACTTCACTGTTCTCATCGGTCAGATTTTACCTGTGTTGTCAAGTACTTCATTGTAAATCACGTTCTGGCCTGCATGTCAGTTCCACGTTGTGTAAACACTTACAATTAGGTTCCATTGTTTTTAAATAACAATGTAGTAAAACAAATCAAAGCATGATGCAAAATGCTTAATAGCATTTTTGGAGCATAAACCAGATAGTTTCAAAGCTGCTTTAAGCTTACATACAGAGAGGAGGAGGATTCTTTTTAAAATTCTAGGACCAGACTATATCACTCTCGTTTTAGAAGCAAACCCATGGTTTTGGTAGCAAAAACAAAATAGCACACGCCAGACATTGTGACAGGTTTATGCTCCAAGTAAAATAAGAGGAAGCTTTTTTTTTTGTAAAGCTGTCAATTTAGGGGTGGTTCTTTTGTTTTTGTTTTGTGGGTTTTGGTTTTTTTTTTAATAATTGAATTTTCTTTACTCTTAAAAATTAGTAAGCTTTCTTTGCAACCATTAACTTGTACATAGCACACGTGGCATTAGAGCTAGTGTGCCATATAAGACTTTAATTTTCTGAGCTTAATATAGTATTTAAATGTCTGTGCAAGCAAGAGAAAAAAAAAGTATATTCTTTGTGCCTTGTATTTTTGGGAGAGAGCTATCAGTATAAGCTGGTAAAGTTTTGTACGAAGAAAACCCTGAGGGGAAAAACCAAGATGTATAGATGGTTAAGATTATACATTTTAATGTACTTGTTCCAGCTCTTAAAATTTTTGAATGTATATAGGAATATGTTGAAAATGTAGATATATGCCACAGAGTCTATGTATTGTATAAAAGATGGCTCTAGAAAACTAAATTTCGGTACTTTGGCCGGAAGAAAACAAATACTTGCACATTAATGCGATTGTTTATTTTTGTACCAAAGACAAATGCAACTGATATGGCGAACTGCCAGTCTAAGTAAAGTTTTGCACAGCTTATATGATACTGTACTGAATGTAAAAACAAATGGAAAGAAAAAAAAAAAAGAAAAAATTAAAGGTCAGGGTTAGGGATCTTACTGAACTGTGAATTTTTTTGTTTGGGTCCAATTATCTACAGAAGGAGCATTCATACATAACAATATTATTTTGCTGTTCTTGTAGTTCGCTTCCATGGTAGATAAGTTGGTGGCCGTCTCAGAGTCTTTAAATCTTTTTTTCTCTGCACTTACTGTAGGAGATTTTAATATATTTGGATTTTAGTAAGCTATTGGTAAAAATAGTTTTCAACTTTGAGAATTTAAAAAAAAATATTTAGCTTGTTGTAGTATACTTCCACCAAACAACCAAAATAAAATTATTTTTATTGTAATGTATATATATGTAAAGAGAAAAAAGAGCTACAAATATCTAATTCCTTAGTTGCCACTTTTCCAGTTGATGTATTATTATTATGCATGTGATGTTTCCAAGGATCAACACAGGCTTCAAACAAAACAAACAAAAAAAATTTATAGACTTTTATATTTTTGTACAGGTATTTCAAAACTAGCTTCTTCAAACTTATATGTGACTTATTCTTGTTAAGTAGTTTATATGATTGAGGAATATTAACACACAGTTCTTATTTCCTCTTCTGCTAATAAGAGTTGGCTTTGTAGTCAGTGTTAACGTACAGATTAAAAGCTTTAGCCTTTGATGAGAAAGTCCTTTATCTCAAGGCAAGATCATTCTCTGGTTTCATGGACCCCCCTCCCCTTCTCCTCCCTGTTCTTTCTCTCCCTATTTAAAGATGACAAAACACTGTTTACTGAAAATAGAAATACCAAATATTTTCAAATGTAGCTGCTGGAAAAAAAAAAAAAGCGCAAAAGTCCATGAAGGCTCTTTCCCCACTCCCTTTGGGGAATTTCTCCACTTCATTTCTAGTTTGTCTAAGTTTGTTTGTACTGTGATTGCTTTTGGTTTATAAATAGATTATTTTTATATCCAAGCTTGTACAATATAAAAAATGCCTGAATCTGTAATAGCGCAGTAAGAGTGGCTGATGAAGGTGGCAGCCCTGCCACGTACTTGTGAGTCTGCACACAGCCTACTTTGTATCTAAATACCTTGGAAGACTCAGAAGGGAGGAGGTGGCCAAAATACCACTACTGAGCTGTATAGAAAGATTTTCTTGCAAGAGATGGAACAAATACCCAGGGCAATTTAGGCAAAACTTTGTAAATCCACTTAAGACTTGGAAAATCTGAATGGAATGTGGGTAGTTTTGTTTCAGGTGGGTTTGCTGGTGGTGTTAGAGTGACGTGAGAGTTGGCTGCTGCTTTACACAGAGGGTCAGATGTATTGCCGATGTTGCAGTTATTCTGGAGGTGCATACGGCCCATAAAACCCCGACAAAGAATGTCTCTTCTGAAGTTAAGGCCATGTCTGAATACTGTTATTGCTTTCTGGTGGATGGTGTTACTGCACTGCTCAGATACGAGAGGTCCTTACGCTGTAGCCAAACCGTGTAAGGCAAGGCAGCATTTCTAAATGTTGAGAGAGCAGTTTTGCAATCAGGTCAAAACTTCTGTGACAAATTAAACTGACAAGGTATTAGAAAGCCCCTTTTTGCTGCTCGGAAATACTGGGCAGATGTAACTTTATAGCTTTTTATTTTGTCTGAAAACCAGAATATGATTTTGGTCTAGCATTTCAGAGTAGACTTTGACTCTTTAGTGAATTCCATACCCTTGCATTTCAGTGTTTTCTATGTATTATTTTAAGTTAAAGCTTTTAAATAGTTGAGCTTTTTAATGTTGACACTTTATTTTGTACCTATTTATATGTATGTATATCTTAGAAAAGCACTTTGTTTAAAAAGGAAAAAAAAAAAAGATACTGCGTTTTATATGATTCCTGCCACTTGCTGCTAACTCTGGGCTGGTCAGAATGCTGCAGCGATACTTGATATAAATAAAACCTGGCAGTAAAATGTAGAGTAAAGAGAAGACCTTTTGCTGGTTTAACTTTATCATAAAGGTGACATAGGCAAGCTGTGCAGCTTTACATTTTAACCAGGGGACTCTGTGGCATTTAAACCGTCTAGAAATGGTTGTACTTTAATGCCAGTAACAATCTGCTTCCTCTAGTGTCATTAAACTATATACATTTAGTGTATACTTATCACAAATGAAAATCTTATAAGGGTATAAAAACCTACAAATGTACATGTTCTGTTTTTTGGCAATTGTGGCATGCATTTTTGGATGATCTTTAGAGAAGACCATTTTCTAAAGATTTTCAGTGTTCATACATGGTATGTGGATCTTAATGAAGTCCTGGATTTTTCTGTTTGTTTTTGAGTGTAGGCATTGTGAATATTCACTTTTAATCCTATATCCAAAAACAATGACACACTTTTGATTTAATACAAACAAAAGCTCTTCCTTTTTCTGATACACTGGATTCTCTAGAACTCGTTTCCATATTAAACGCATGCTGTCGTAACTGCTCTTGTTGAGATCTCGTCAGTCTGAACTTAGGTGCCACACTTTGAATCGATGGACTGCTTGTTCTACTGTACCATGTATGATTCTCGTCCTTTCCTACTTCCTTCATGACAGATGATGACGTGGCTTTATATTGTGCCTTACTTGTACATCTAGAACTAAATGTTTTTCATTCCCTCTGAACTCTCCAAACCTAACCCTTCTGAAATTGAACCAGAACTGGTAAAAGCATCCTGAGGAAAGTCTGGATAGATCTGATCTCAGTTTCTCTCAGTAGTAGTTCTTTCCTATTTATATGGGAGACCAGTTTTTGAATGGCCTTGCAAAATGTGGGGGTGCTCGTGGAGGGTGTTTTTTAGCCCTAAACCCCTTTTGCTAACACTTTCTTTTATGGTTTATTGAACACATTTACTGATACTTAGTGAGTACTTTTTTTGGATGAGAGACTTACTACTAAAGCTATGTTTACGTGTGGATGGGCTGGATTTTCTTACTGTACCAGTTGAAATCATTGTGATTTAAAGAAGTTGTGTTGCTGTAAAGCTGATGTGAGAGTCAGGCTCAGCTGTGTTCAGTTCCTAATTCTTTATAGATAGCAGGCTTTTTTCCGTACTAGGAGGGCCAGGAAAAAGTGGTTTGTTTTTAAAAAAATTAAAAATCAACACAAAAAAAAAATCCCCAAGCAACTATATAAACAACAAAAATAGGATGAAGGGTCTTTTAACTAACCTAAAAGCAGCCAGACACTTCTGAAATGCAGAGGTGGGGCAGTTTTGATTTTGAGAAAGACTCTCTTCCCCCCACCCCTTAATATTTATTTGATATTTGCCTTCACTAATAAAACTGTTAGCTTATTCACAGAATATAAAGACTGGATGTGCTTTTCTTTTCCATAAATCATTTAAACATAGCTATTTTTTTAAAGTTCGAAAAGGCTCTATCAGGAGGATTTCAAAGGGTTGTATACAAGTTGCCTTCAGCAGAAATAGCAAATGCAATTCTGTACCCACAAACGTGCTTGCTAGTCTTCCTAAAACTCTGTTGAGGCATATGCCAGTTATGTACCGTGAATGTTAGGGTCTGTGTTTGGCCTTGAGATCTGAATTTCAAGAACGTGTCTAATCATGATTTTATTTTAAGCTGGAGGCTTCAGTTGGAATCATCTAGTTAAGTGTGCTGCTAGATGCGGTCTTGGCTTATTGACACAGCCTTTCGCACAGCTGAGGTTTATTTTGTTTACCCCAGGGATGGTGTGAAGTACATTTCAAACAGTTGCTGCTTCAGTGACTGAATCTTCATGTAACTGTATTAAGGGCATTAGTATGTTGAGAAAACACCACTCTTGACTATCTCCCAATATAAATTGGGATTCTTAAATGTCATTAATGAAAGATGGCACTTTTAGGTTGTATCTTCTTTGCAGCATACAGAAATGTCTCTATCTTTCTACAATTTATTTTTCACAATATGCCATGTTTTTTTTTTCCCCCAGTGCTTGTAGCATAAGAAGGTGTGTGTGTGCATGCACTGATATGTAATCCTCAGCCTCTTAAGACATTCATGAACTTCCACAAGAGCAAACACTGACACTTGCATCTACTATCTGATTAGCTGTCCAGCTAAAAGTGAAGCCAGAGCTATTTTTTCCCCCATAAATTTCCATTTAAAAAAATCCAAAATTTTAAAATATCTGTGTTCAGTTTTTCTTAAGAATACTCTGTAGTCAAGTATCTGTAAGTCAGGTTTGGGTGAGTTTACAGTAGCTGGTTAAGAAAACTTCTGGATTTGATTTGGTATTGGCAAAAGCACACTGTCCTATCAAAAAATTCTGATTAGGTAATGAAACTTAGTAGCGCTTAATTCTCAATTTTACAAGTCTTTCTTGTAATTATTGGTATTCAGAGTTTGATTTGAATCGTGTATCTCTTCCCAGAATATTATGATGTCCTAATAGTACTTACTGCTCATTATTTGTGGTTGGGTGAACTCTTGGGGCTGACGGATGGGGGTGGATGACAAACACGAGGCACTCTAAGCAAAACCTGGCATCGTGTCTGCCTGCGCTCGGGGCCATGATTGTAATGCTGTCCTTGATACTCCATAACCAACTTCCAACTGGAGCTCAGAGAAACTTACTGAAAGTCTTGTCTCTTAGAAGATAAATTTACTTTGTTAAAAGCATGATCTGTTACGAGTTGCAATGTTTAATGTTGGTTAATAGTTGTGCAGTTTTTATTTCTTTTCGAAAAGAGGCACAATTGAACTATTGACTTTGTTTACTCTGTCACCCTTGATCCCTAGCACTTCTATTCAGATACAAATTCATCAATGTATGCAACATCCTTTGTAATTTAAAATAAAAATTGTGGAGGAAACCCTGTCTGGAATCGGTCTGGGGAGGGTGAGGGCGGAGGGGGTGCTCCCTCGCCTGCGCTGTGCTCCTGGCGGCCGCTGCCTCTCACAGCCGCGAAGGCAACAGCCCGGGCCGCTTTCTGCCGCGGCCGGGAAACCGGCCCTCGCACCCGTCGCGCTCCAGCGGCAGGAGCCGGGATACGGCCCCTTGAACGCGGCGAGCCTCCAGGGCCCCGCGGCACCCCCGGAGCGGGCGGGGAAGGCCCGGCCCGGCGAGGCGGTACCGCCGGTGCGCTCAGCGGGCCCGCAGGGGGCNCCCCTCCTCTCTCCCGAGAGGGCTGCGGGGAGGCCGCCGCCGTGTGCGGGGAGCTCCGGCCGGGCGAGGGTCGCCACGCTGACCGGGCCGTTGTCTTCCAGGACATCCGGGACTGCCCGGGGCCGCTTAGCGCCCTCACGGAGCTCAACGCCGCCGTGAAGGAGAAGTTCCGCCACCTGCGCGGCCGCATCCAGGTGAGGCTCCCGGCCTCGGGCCGCCCCCACCACCGGCCTTTGCCGCAGACCCGCACCGTGCGGCCTGCCCTCGGGCTGCCTCCGGGCCCGTTCGCTTATCGCCCCCCTCCGGTGTGGACTCCTTCCCTCCTGGGACGGCCTTTGGGGTTCGCCGTGCTGGCGGCAGCAGCGGTTGATCGGGTTCTCTTGTTTGTGCTTGCCGCCCAAGGAGCTCGAACAGATGGCGAAGGAGCAGGACAAGGAGTCGGAGAAACAAGCCCTGCTGCGGGAGGTGGAGAACCATAAGAAGCAAATGCTCAGGTGGGTCGGGCAGCCGGTGCTGTCTGCAGGTCCCCTGTAACCAGGGATCATCGAGAGCATCTTTCCGATCCTGATTTGCAAATATGATGTTTTCCTGAAGACTAAGGAAGATGGGGTAGAAAGAGTAGTACTCCCTTCTCCTGATCTCTCCTGTGTCCATTCTCCCTAGCCATGGTCTGGCAGTGGAGCATGTGAGTATGTGGCCTGAGTGTCAGTTGGCAGCCTGCACGGTGTGATTCTTCCCATGCTACATAAATGAGCACTTAGGAGAAATGAGAGGATGGTACATTGTTACTCCATGGGGTAATACAGAGAAGTGAAGGGTCTGGAGAACAAACCTTCTGAGGAGCGACTGAGGGAACTGGAGTTGTTTAGTCTGGAGAAGAGGAGGCTGAGGGGAGACCTTATCCCTGCCTGGAATGACCTGAAAGGAGGTTGTAGAGAAGTGGGTGCTGGTCTCTTCTGCCAACTGACAGGTGATAGGACAAGGGGAATGGCCTCAAGCTGCACCAGGGCAGGTTCAGATCGGATGTTACGAATAAATTCTTCACTGAAAGAGCTGTTTGGATGTAAAACAGGATGCTCAGGTTGGTGGTTGAGTCACCATCCCTGGATGTATTTGAAAGAGGTGTAGATGAGGTACTTAGGGATATGGTTTAGGAGAGGACAGGTACAGTTGGATTTGATGATCTTAAAGGTCTTTTTCAACCTTGGGATTCTGTGAAAGTCCATGCATGTGTCTGGGAGCTCAGTTACAGGCTGACTGCTTGTGAAAACTGTTTTCATTTGCAGGGTGTTACCTTCATATTACAACATTGTTCTCTTGTGATTTCAGCAATCAGGCAGCGTGGAGAAAGGCAAATCTGGCTTGTAAAATTGCTATCGACAACTCTGAGAAGGATCAGCTGCTGCAGGGAAGAGACTCCATAAGACAAAGGTATTAGAGCGTCCCAGCCCGGGATCTGAGATTTGCACAGTGCATGCTATATGCACCAGCTTTAAATGGAAGCGATGTCATGGTGTTGAGTGACTTAATTGTATCTGGAATGTGGCTTTATTTTATGAGTGCATCTGACTTCTGTGGAGATTTAAACTGTTAAAGATTGTGACAATTTCAGGTTTTCAGACCGAGCAGAAAAGGAGATACAGCCTTTGCAGCTTTTCTGACCATCCTTTAAAATAATTCCAATCAGGGTCATAAGTAATTGATCATTGTGCAAGCTGTTTTCACTTCCAGAATGGGTTGTGAGGTCATATAGTGTCTGTTGAATAGTTGGTTTATTTAGTTTCATGAAGCAATAAATGGGATGCCCAGGATAGTTCATATCAGTGCATCTGTGCCAGCTCACAATGATGTACAGTTGTGGCTGTTGAAATCTGGTCCCTGTGAAATTCTGAGCCACTAGCAGTTGGTTTGGCTCATTACTTCAGTATTTTGTGGTTATTTTTCTTAATTGTTTAGAGAAGGCAATCTGAATTACTCATGCAATAAAAACTGACTGTGACTGTTGTATGTTGGCAGAGATGTTTGGTACCAACCTCCGTGCTCCCTGAAAGCAGTGTTTTCCTGCAGCACCCAAAAACATAACTTTATTCTTTCCTGCTTTCCTTTTTCCCTTTCCAGGAAGACCACAAAGGAGAGTCTGGCAGAGAGTGCGAGTAACATCACAGAGAGTCTGATGGGCATTAGCAGGATGATGTCACAGCAAGTGCAGCAGAGTGAGGAGACCGTGCAAACCCTAGGTAAGGTCGTTACGTCAGCATTTGGGTATGGGTTGGATGATGAACGTGTCTTTCACCAGTTCTGTTCGGATGGGAGAGGCAAACTGACATGGTTTGGAGTGTAGGGGAAACCTGCTTTGCTGTAGGAGAACTTACCACGATGACAACTAAAGGGCTGTCCTGGAGATCCTCTCATGATTGGATGTAAAGAGAAAAGAGCGAATGTTGTGTGGGGCTGTTTGCTAGAGTTTCTGCCTCACAATTATGAGTAAACAAGGGAAAGGAGGTGGGATGAGGAACTCTTGTTTTAGCTTCACATAAGAGTAATCTTAACAGCAGTGTGAGTTCACATGGTGCTGAGAGTGTTTGGTGTTTCTCAGCACTGCTGTCCTGGCACACATTTGAAATAGCAGAGAAAATAAAAGCATAGGTACAAGTCCATGCACAGAGGAAATTTAGTACGGCTGGAAGACTGTTGTCACCCAGTCTCCAGCCAGGGTGACTAAGAGACAAGATCGAGTGACTTGAACCCAAGGTCACCTGCTCTGTCAGCAGCGCATCAGGGACTGTGAAACCAAGATTTCACCCAGTTCTTTGGCTTAGACTCCTAGGATAATAAATCAAGTGACCTGTCAGAACTGATGATTCATGAAGCATTAGAAGTTGGATCTGCGTTGCCTGGGCCTCTTGCTAGCTGTGCTTTCGGGCAGGAGAGAGAACGGTTTAAAGACACCAATAAATAACACTTTTGCCCTCCTTGTTTTGTGCCCCTGTCTGGGAATGGCAGCTGGACACTGTTCATGCGAACGTCACATGTTTCTTCTCCCATTAAAAACAGAGTTTGGCAGGCGCTTTTTCACCCTGTTTCTGACTGAAGTGCACTTGGAGTTCGTCAAGGGAAAAACTATCAATGGTCATTTACAAAACCCAGCTGCAAATTCTGAACCAGGAGTTAGAATTTCCTTTTTTTCTGAGCAAGTCCTTTCCTGGTGCGCAGTGAATGCGGCGGTGAGCGGGGAAGCTCTGCTTCATCATTAATGATGGGAAACACGTTTTCTGTTTTCACTTGGATCAAAATGCTGTTTCAGGATGGGATGTGATAGCTTGCAAAATATGACATACATATTTCTACTACACTTGTTTTTGTGAACCAGACATCCTTGGAGTTTGATCTTTTCAATCAATCAGTTCAGTATAGAGTGATATACCAGCATTCACTGTCGTGTGGGTATGCATTCTGTAATAGAAGAAAAAGGAGAAAGGGGACTCCCCGGCTTTATTAAATCATTTGAAAGGAGGAAGGCTGAGAAGTTTGGGGTGTTGGCTTATTTGTTTTCTCACAAGGAAAATGTCCTGTCTTGCTGTTTTGACATACTCTCAAATTCTATATTTAGTTCACTTATCAATGTACTTTTCCTCTAGCTGATTTATTTTTCTTAATAAAAAAAGAGAAAAGGAAAAAAAAAACCCTATAAAAATTGTTTAAATTGTTTGAGCTGAAACATGCTGATCTACTGCTCTGGCTTGGGGTTTCAGTTGTGTGATTAATATATACAAATATCGACCTGTCCTGCTGCTGCAAGAACTGATGCTGATAGCGATGGTGATTGTTTTTTCTGAAATTAATGGGTTTAGCGCCATTTTTATTTCACTGTGCTTTCAGCAAGCTCCCAGGTAGCTCTGAACCAGCTTTGATCTGGTAACCTATAAATTGAAAATTCAGGAGCAGGACATAGGGCCTTTAAACCATTTGGTACTCTTACTTTGCTTTGCATTGTTTCTTAGTACATCAGGACCATGGAGTTCTGAAAGGTTCTGCAAGAATACAGTCTGCATTTGTCTTACCTAGAAGTTACATGTCATACCCATAATGGTTGGACTTCATCCTAAAGGTCTTTTCTAACCTAAACCAATCCTGTGATTCCATGTATTGCATGCATATAGCCTTCGTTATGCATTCCTAAAGCACAACTTGATTTTTTTTTTCTTTCTTTCCCCTTAATTTCAGCCAATTCTTCACGAACCATCCTGGAAGCAAATGAAGAATTTAAATCCATGTCTGGGACAATTCAGTTGGGGCGGAAGTTGATAACGAAGTACAATCGCAGGGAGCTGACGGACAAGCTGCTAATATTTCTTGCCCTCGCCTTATTCCTCGCCACGGTGCTCTATATTTTGAAAAAAAGACTCTTTCCATTTTTGTAAAATCCCAAAGCTAAACAGAACTCTTACAAAAGATCATAAAGAGATAGCATAATAATGGTAGGGCTTTTGAAGAAATTAATACGGGATATTGCAATATCTGAGAGCGTTAGAGCAGGCAGGATTTCATGCTGTCCCATGGAGCGTGCAGCCTGCCTAAGAGGAACTTAAACGAGTATGAGTCGGGAAGAAGGAGGTTGATCAAGGTGTGGAAAGAAGAAATACCTGTTTGCCTGTAGGTTTGGGGAACCAGACAAACACTTGAGCACTCAAAGGTGCTAGTCTTAACTTCCAACCTCTTTGGTTTTGCCTTGAAGTTAACTTTGGCCTTGGCTTGGACTGGAAGCTGCTGTATCCATCTGTATGTGAGGTCCTGAGAGTAAGAGGAAAGATGGAAGAGAGAAATTCAAATACATTCCGTTAATAAACTATTTATTGTATCCATGTAAAATGAGGGTTGTTTAAAAACAAAATCTAATGGATTGGAAGAGCCTGAATATATTCCAGTGTGAAAAATCTGCTTAATATTTAATGGCAGTGGTTGCTTATGATTGTTTTTTAATAGTGTCAGAGTACACATGCAGTCTGGCTCCCTGGCCGTGGGAGGGCTCTGACCAGTAGCAAATGGGGCACTCAGTTTAATTCACACAGCATGTTTGAGAAGTATATTTCCAATCTGTTGAAATCAAGACTTTTCCTCCTTTATAACATTCCACTTAATACTTTGTATTTACAAAATACTGTCAAGTTCTGCATTCAAGAAGTTGGGGTTTTTGCTTTCTCACATGGTTACCTTTCTGTGTAGCACCACCTACAATTATTACCTTCCCTCTCTCTTGTGCTTCAGTAATAGGAGTTTATTTGCTCCAATAACACAAATGCCAACCTGCCACACTCCTTGAACCACCTTGAAGTAACAAGACCTTCACTGCAGTATTCTTACAACTGATGTCACCTTCCCCTGTGTAATTGCTTCCTTGCTTGTTCAGAGCTGACTGGTAAAGTTGATATTCTGTTTAGTAAATTCTCACAGAGTGGTTAAATGCTGCCTGCTTTAAGTGGCATAGTTCTGTGTCTGTCCTAAGTACTGCATCGAGTGCAGTACGTATGTTTATGTAAAATCAGAGGCTGGGTTACCCTTGTAGGTAATGCTCTAATATGTTTAGAAGGAAGAGGTGAGCAGTAGTATCTTGTCATTCATTTAGGTCTCATCACAGGTCTCATCAGTCACGAACAAAACACTTTTTCCAGCAGCTGCTACACCCTCAGCTAAAGACGTAAGCTGCAGTGATTCTAACTGCAAACCAGTGTACAGGACAGCTGAAGTGACTGCACGAACAAAACAATGGAGTTTGTAATCTAGTTCAAAATCAAGGGCTCAGCCTGAAGAGTGGCTCCGTGAGCCTTCCTGGTGCAGTAAGAATGGGTTTGGAAATTCGCACTGGGAGTGGTACATCCCGCAGAGGGCACTGCGGCATGGCCATCCTGTGACAGACTAGGAGTGGATGTGGCTTTGCCTGTGTCATCTGTTCATCACAGTGCGGCGCAGCCTTCCCCACGGCCTTTCCTGAGGCACGGAATTCCAGGGACTGAAATCAGTTAACAGTGTGCAGCTTGAATAAGANCTTTGGAAGAAGTGTTGTGACAGGCAGCCTGCTAAGAAAGGAGTGTTGTGTAGTCTGTGAGTTGGGGCTACAGTGAAGCAAGTTCCACCCAGCACAGAGACACGGCTGCTGCGTTCACATCGCTCACCTCTGACATCGGGCTCCTGCTCTCTGGGAGCCCACTCATCCCTGTGCCCCTCTGCACAGAGCTGTACAAACACATAAAGGAATAAAAGTGTGTCCAACTGTCCCCCAGGCTTGGAAAAATGCAACTTTAAATATAAATAATGTAAGACAAGAAGATTATTTAAGCTCTAAATACATTTCAAACAAGTTCCTACTTTCCCCATCAGCAGGACAGTGCCATTTTATGCCACCTCAGTCAATAAAATTCTCCTTTTGGGGACTGCTTCCTGCTCCCAGGCCAGATGTAGCAGTGCAGCCTTCTTTCAGCCAGCTGTTCTTCCTGAAACAGGGTGCTCACAGGTGGTCAGACACCAGCTGCCTCAGTATTTCCTCCCTCCTGTTGATGCAATGTAAAAATAGGTTGTTGCTAATGGCTGCGATAGCGGGACGCTGAGCAGAGGCCCCGCCGCACGCAGTGACGCAGCGCGACCGGCTGCAGGAAGTTTCTCTGGGTTTATCTGTGCGAGGTGCTCGTGTCAGAGCAGAGATCAACCTTAAAAAAAACCACCAGCTCTCCCACAGTGCTGAGAACCTCAGTAAAGCTTGTTTCAAAGGTGTGATGTTTTTGGATGAGGACTGATACTTAGCAGTTTGGGGGGGAAATAAAAGGTTTGTTGCTGAATGTGTTGGGTTTTGCTTTGTTCTCATCCTGTCACTGAAATTTTAGCTTTCTGACCTTGACATGCTGGAACACCCAGAGCAAAAATTAACTTTTTAAAGACTGACCTTATGACATTTGCTTTCTGTTGCATCCGGATTTCCTTAAAAACAATAATCTTTTGTAAACATACCTACCTGCTACGTATAAACTGACCATTAATTTACAGTCCTTAGAGACGAGGGAAATAAGTGCAAAAAGATCAAGGGCAAATGGACCTTTTGGGAGAGAAGATCAGAAATCCTCCCTGGGATACATCAGGCCAATCTGCAGCCCTCCGTACTTGAACTGTTTCCTTCCACAGGCAGCCAGAAAACATCCAGGTTCCTGATGGGCCACAGACCTGAAAAGAAATAATCAGTGAAGACAGCGAGATAAATGTTATTTCCTCTTTGGGCTAAGGAGGGTGATTTAGTGAAGCATCATCTCCAACATGCAGGGCCAGACACCCCAAGTGGTGTCTCCATAGACACCCTGGCTTGGTGGTTGGGTGCTGGAGCAGAGCCAGAGCTGGTGGATGCTTTGGAGCTCTCCTGGGCAGGAGATGTTTCATCAGCCCATACTGCCTGCAGCTGGCTGGCTGTGCTCAAACACCCTCCTTCTGGCCTGCAGCACACAGTCTGCTTTGCTCTTCACCCACAGAACTTGTTCAAGGCTTGAAGGTAGGTCTTTACCTGATCTTTTTGTATAACTGTGTGGGAATAGTGCTGTGGGGAGTGTAGGTGGTTGTGTCATGGCTTTTGGTGTCTAATACTTGCAGGGTTTATCCAGGGAGTGTGGGAAGTTGGGCCTGGGCAGTTCTGTGGGGATGGGGGTTGTTTTTGCATCTTCTGTTTTCTGAGCAGCTCACTAGTCTCTGAGGTTGCATCTGAATGGGAAGATGGAATTTAAATTGTGCAGGATGGTGTGTCCCAGGGTCCTTCTGCTGTGTGCCCAAGGCTGTGTTGTGAAGGGCAAAAATGGAATTGCACCAATTTATCTGAAAGGCAGTTGTGGTTTCTTAAGTGCTTCATCCTCCAAGCTTGCCCTGATGAGCCCAGCAAACCCATCAGGGAAGCTGGGAAGAGGATGGCTCAGGCATGATTTAAGTGTCAAGGGTTGGAGCCTTCCTGAGACCAGGAGCTCCAGGACTGCAGCAGGAGTTTGGGGAGCTTCAAAAAGAGGGTTCTGGGGATATGCTGGGGGGTGCTGGAGGGCTTGTTCACAAGTGAAAGCCTGCAGTAGTGCTCCTGTGGCTGCCCCAGAGAGCGGGTATTGGGATGCAGTCACTGGAAGCTGATAGTGGGGTTTGTTGTCACAGAACAGTTGCAGTGAAAGTCTTTTGTCTTCAAAGAATAGCAGTCCTTTAAAACAATGTGTAAGGAACTACTACAGACTTAAAAAGGGACTGAAATATCTCTGTCCTGGAGTTCAGGGGCTGGGACAGGCAGCTGGTAGTGATCAAACAGCTGTGGGTTAATGAACTCATCAGCTGAGCGGTGCTAAACGGCCTGTGTCCCAGCAAAGGGGGCCAAAGCCTTTTGAAGGACCGTTGGTGTGTTGCTGCACAGCTGGAGCCAGTTAGGGACCAGGATGGGGCAGTTCTGATGCCTCAGCAGATTTAGATGTTATTAAAGAGCTTGTGAGAGTCCATGTCAGGTCCTGCAGATGAAGTCCAGCTCCCTGGGATCAGGTTTCTTTGTCCAAATGCCCATGGAAAAGAGGAAAATGGCTGGAAGTTGACCCTCAGTGTGTCAGGAGCCAGATGGAGATGTTGGATATTTAGCTGCCAGGATGTGGTATGGGTGCTGTGGATGCAGCTGTGGTCTTGGTCTCCATCTCTACCTGGCTGCAGTGGAAAGCCAGGGCAGCTGCCAGACAGGTATCCATGTTTCCATAGCTGGGATTGGCACCTTCTCCCTGGTACATCCCTGAAGCATGTGACGTGAAGGTTGTGTCCTGACCATTTGCTTAAGTGCGTGTTTTCAAGTAAAGTCACCTTTTAGCCATTGCAGTACAACATGGAGCCAAGGGAAAGATCTGGAAATAGTTTTAACATATGACATAACTGTGCTGAAAGACTTGATCTGACTTGTAATTATTTGGTTATTGGTGACGGTATTGGCAAATACAGGAATACTATAGGATAACATTGGGGGAAGTAAGTGTGCATTCCCCTCTCTAGTAGCAGAGGGGAAATGCAGTCTGTATTTGAAGTTCTGCTTCTGGAATGCTCTCCACATAACTGGCCCTACCGAAACGGAAGGGTGAATTCATAGCTTGGAAGTTTCTAAAAATGTCTCTGCCAAATGTGCACGGCTGCTATCGCACACCAAGTGGTCCAGAGCAAGGCAGGCAAGTCAGGCTGGAATCTTTGGGGCTGAGAATATCCAGGGGGCATGTGCATACTTGTCTGTGCGTACGTGGGGCTCTTCTTTGGAAGGGGGGAAAAAATTGGCTAAATGCTGCTTTGCCTCCCAGTTTTAATGGTGGCTCCACCAGAAGGGAGGTCTTAAGCAGATGTTTTAGCAAGATGCTCCTTTGCAAGTCTATGTTGCTGTGAAGACTACTGAGCCCTTTGTGTGCTGGGGGGCTGGCTGCCTGTGCTCTGTCCCTTGAAGGGACTGCGTTCTCCAAACAGGCAGTGGGTGGGTGCTGTGTGCCTCAACCTAACACACTCAGTGCTGCCACAGCAGCAGCCAAAGTGTGGCTCAGCCATGATGCTCTATGGTATAAATGCCAACTATCTGCCAAGTAACTTTGCTTTTGAAAATGCTGAAAGGTCAGTGCAATTCCTTCTCTGAGAGTGTTGGCGAGAACAGGAATCTTGCTTGAAAACTTTGTCCTTTTAGTAAGGCTGGAACTTTGATCTGCTGTTGTCATTCAGTGTCCCTGTTGTTTGTTTCTCGGTCATGGACAGTTGAAGTTACAGGGACCTCTGTAGTCCATCTGGTGAGAGCCCCTGCTCAAGCAGAGCCACGCACAGCCAGCTGCCCAGGACCATGTCTGGATAGCTTTTGAATATCTCCAGGATAGAAGCTCCACAACTTCCCGGTTGCCCTCACAGTAAAAAAGCGCTTCCTGATGTTCAGAGGGAACCACCTATTTTTCAGTTTGTGTCCATAGCTCCTGGTCCTGTCACTGGAAAGAGACTGGCTCCCTCCTCTGAGCACCATTCCTTGGGGTATTTATGTGCTTTGATAAGACCCCCTTTCCCCTCATGAGAAACCTCTTCTCTTGGCTGAACAGCCCCAGCTCTCAGCCTTCATTTGCCCAGCCAAGTGTGCTGCTCTTTACATGAGTTGAGACACAAGTGCCACTGAGAAGAGGTGGAAAGAGCCTGTATTTGAACTGTTGTACAACATCCAGGTCTCTCTCCTAATGCAGCAGTTCACAATATCGTGGGGTCTTTCTCAATCATGTACATCTCAAGGTACACTTGATAGAGAATAATGGCATTGGTTGTTGGTGATGCAATCATTTGGTGGGCTGACAGATTTGTCTCTTAATCTATAAAGAACCTAAAATATTCACAGGTAGGATAATCAGACTTCTTGCTTTTCTTTGCTGCATACTGCATTGCTCAAGGCTTGGTAGGAGAAAAATAAATGTAAAATGCCAGTGCATCCTGAAAACCATTATTACTGTTGTGTAAGTAGTATAATGATCTACTGTGGTATTGGGAGCAGTATCACCTTTATCTTCCTAGTTGCCCAGCGTGTTGTGAATGTCCATGCTCACATCAAATATTTGCTAATAAACACTTCCTAAGCTGCCAGTCAACAACGATGATCCATTCCTGAAAACTGATGTTCTCCTGGTTGTGGGCTGTGCTGGGATTATTGGCTCATGTGATAATAGCAACCAGGAGTCAGACAGCAGATGGAAAAATAACTGGTTATCACTGCATCTGTCCCATCGTACTGTTAGGTTTTCAGCTGTATAAAATGCATCCTGGGGTTCTTGCATCATCCCACTACTGTGGACTGGCTTAACACTGGTGTCTGTCCTCACAGTTTGTTGTGGACTTGTTCAGGCTGAGGCTGTTACACTGAATAAAACAACTTTATTTCCCTGCTTCCTTACAGAAACCAGTACAGACAGGGTCTGGGCTGCTCTGTGCAAGAGAAGTGACAGTCCCACAGAGCTGAGATTTTAGCTTTCTCACAGAAACAAGTGATAGAAGAGTGTGTGCCAATTTCTTTAGGTGACATAGTGAGAGATCCTCTGGGTGTACTGGTGCCTTGTAACTGTCCTTTCAAGATTTGATCCTCATCTACATACAGCAATACAGTCTGAGAAAGGGACTGGGAATCTTTTTTGACTTAATTGGATTTAGGGCCGCCTTTTGTGTGGCCCTAACACACTGTTTGGGGCAAAATCCCGTGAGCATTAGAGAGCAGCCTCCTCTAGAGAGCATCTTCCCTGACATGGAGCTGCTCTGGCTCCACTGCGTTACAGTGGGATTTGGGTGACCAGCAGCCAGGTCCTTGTTCCACCTGGGCTGCAGCAGAGCTCTGGCCAGCAGCAGGAACCACAGGAAAGGCCAGGAGCCGAGTCCGTTACTGTCTCTGGTTATTCACACGTCTACAAGTTCACTGGAAATGCCACCTGGCTGCATCTGTGTGTGACTCTCAAAGTGTTATGGGCAGCGAAACCAGAACTCATTTCCCAGGCTAAAATCCCTCCTCAGCACTATGAGCTGGGGCTGTTGATCCCACCAGCAGGAGCAATATACACCATGTGATCAGGAAAGGTATCAAATTCTACACAAGTATGGTCTTCACACTAGCAAACCCCCACTGTACACCTGAGCCCTGTGGAATGCTTCATAAATAGCAGCTTTTATTTCCCTCTGGTTTGGGTTTGCTTTTAATGTCATGATTTAAGGCCTATTGTGTGAGTGCCTAAATTGTAACCATGGAGCATCTGTGGTTGCCAGTTTCTCTTTGCCCAGCCACATCCTCACCAACTGGCTATTCCCATTACTCTGTGTGAGCAGCCCAACCTGACCTTCCAGGCTCATGTGCCATCGAGGAAAATGGCATGGTTCCAGCGTGGAGCTTGGGTGCTCCTGTAAAGCAAGAGCTCCGGTAATCATAGCTGTGGGTCTGCCTCAGGGTGATGCCTCGGGTGCTAAAATGTTGGATGAAATATGAGGCTCAAGCAGCCACTGAAAGGCATTAGAACTACTTTGGTAGGAGTTGTGAGAAGCACATCTGGTGAAGGTCTCTCCATGAGGTGCCCTGACATCTTGCCATACCTTAAGACTTTTTCTTCCACTTGGGCTTTCTTTTATTTTTAACCTCACAACATGAGACTGATCAGATGTTATCGCTCCTGACCTTTGTCTCCTGCCGCAGCATCGGAGCTGAGTCTTGTATCCCACTTATCTCCTGCTTTTAGAGGCTGCCAGGCAGGGTCGCGGGCTGCGCTGGGGAGCGCTTTGCCCCGCCGTTGGTGTTGGTGGCTGCATGAAAGGAAAATGCCACTCGGCTGTTGTGAGCCTGGCCTGGTGATAATGCTGCGTGCGTCCCCCCGGTCCCGCGATAAGCGCCCAAAGGGCAGGCAGGGAGAACGTCTCCTCTGGGATCAGCGCACACCAAGCCCTATAGATAGAACCACATATATATAGAACAACATGAAAGCTTTTTGCTTTCTTCTTTTCAACAGCATGATGGCTGAGTATCGCATCCAGGGACGCTTTCGGACCTGACCCCTCCAGGGGTCTGGGCTCATTGTACCCACAAGTTCTTTGGTTTGTATCGCCCCAACAGGAGCAGAGGTTTGAAACCAAAACCCACACAGGCTACAAAGTGATATTTCATAGTCCCTGTAATGCTCAAGGACTGGCAATGGCTGGGTCAGTTTCCTTTATCTTCAAAATGGATAGTGGGATCTTTTTTCTTTTTTCCTGTTTGGGTTATTAGCTTTTCATAGTTGTCACCCAACAACCAGAGAGTTATTGCTGCTGCTGATGGGAGATAACTCTGTCAGTGGCATCTAGGTGCTGACATTATGGCTAGCTAGTCCAAAACGAAGATAAGATTTTTTCTATATTAAGTAAGCCTATTGATCTAGTTGGCCCCCTGTCCTGTGGCTGATAATAGCAAATATTTGATGTTTCTGAGAGAAGTAAGCCTTGCCCTGTTCTGTACATTGCTATATATTGTTTAAAACAAAATATACAGCATTGACATACATATAGTAGATCATTTTTATACATATAGACACAATGAAGAATTCCTTTCTTAGCTGTGTTCTTAAAAGTATGCTGCTTTTGCTGATTCTCACTTGGAAATAAATTTGCAAATGCTGCTAAGGATCAGAACGTTTGAATGTCAGAGATGATATCTGAAAATAGCTGAAGGAAAAACGGAAGTAGCTTAATGCCAGTGACTCCCAGCTTCCACGGACTGCTTTGTGCCAGTAATCTGTCTGCTTATTCAAAACCAAACAAAAAAAGAAGCAGGGGGACGGAGCAAACAAACCCATAGTTTTCTTTAACTTCAGATTTGTTTTAAATAGTTTTGTATTTGCCCCAATATCTCAGGTAACTACAGGCTTTGCCCCAAACTTAGATCCTGGTCTGTCACAGACTTAATGGCAGACTTATATTAACTTTGTAGACAATAGGTTAATATACATGCTGACACACAGCAAGTGGGAACTGCATTACTGCAACTTAATTAATATCCATAGAAATGTGGGTGGGTGTTTAGGTTTGCAGAACTCCACAGGATCTTCTGGTACCTTGTCAAAAAGACAGACATGTCTGTCTGCTAGAGGATTCCGGAAAAGGCAGCGAGCTTTGGGCGAGGAATTGCCGTTTAGGACAGCACAACGCCTGGAACAAGAAGCAGCAAATGCAGAATATTGATTCCAAAAGAGAAAACTGTGTTCAGAGCTGAGCTCTGGGTGAAGACTTCACCTCTGCAGCAGTGGCAGAAGCCATGTGGCAGCAGGGCTAGTTTTGTGGGTTAAAGCCAAAAGATATTATCAGTCCTTTCTGCACTCGCCTGCAAAGCCTTGGCCACTGGATTTAGGGTCACAGTAGCAATAACCATGTGTGTACTGGGAATTACATGTCTGAATCCTACTCCTGTGAGGTACCTTGTCTGAAACCCAGCAGGAGAAGCTCCCTGGGCAAACAGAGTGGCAGGGTCTCTCGTAGGGCCCAGGCACAGCTCAGACTGCTGCAGCTTCTCCAGAAACGTGTTCATCAGCCCCAGACACTGCTGGTGACAAATGACATTTTCTTTGCCTTTGTACACTAGGGTGCAAGATGTGACGTTTAAATTCAAGATCAATTATTTTTAACTGAGGAATGATAGCCCTGTGTCTAAATTATCTTGGGGCTTAATTCACATCAGTTAAACCTTTTCAAAGGCTTATTAAAATTCCTTAAGTGTGTCCAACTTATCAGCAGCTGAGTGTCAATGGCATTATACAAATGTTGCTATTGGAAATAACTGTTAAGTATTGCTTGGCTATATGAGAATCATATAGACATATTGTGCCTGTGACTATTAATACTACTTAGTACTACATGACTCCTTTCATCTGGTGATCATAAGGCATCGCCCAGGGAAGCGAATAACCGTTCTCCCCTTTCTAAATATGGGAAATCTGTCACGTCCAGTGGCTGTGCCTCATACGTGGGTTTAACATCTGCTGAATCCCACTTGCTTGGCTCCCAGTCTGCCCTTTGTGCTGCTGTAGCACCTAAACCTTGTGCCCTGGCACCCAGCAGTGCTGTCTTCTGTGTAGGCACGTGTGCCGCTCCTATTGCGAGGCTCCTGCAATGCTGGAAAACGTGTGGATTGATACATAGATCAATATAGACTGATGGATGCACAGTAGGGAGGAGGTGACACTGCCAGCAACTGCTGTCACTGTTATGGAGGAAGAAAAGTTTTTGAGAGGTGTGAAGAGGTTTTGGCCACGCTCTCAGGAAATAGTGGGAAATCTGATGACAGAGCCTGACATTAACATCTTAATGCTGGGAGAGGACGAAAAAGGGAGAGACGGTCTCTGAAGGGCTGTGGATGCCACCGTGTCCTGTTCCTGTGCCAGTCCCCAGCAGTGGCCAGGGAGGAGAACTCCCATTTTCCGAAGGAAAGTGCTGCCTGTCCTGGTGCGTGATATGGCTTCAGGTGGGGATGGGGATGTCAGGGTGTGTGAATATCCAGTCAGAAATGCTCTGGATTAGTTCACAAGTGATGCTGTGAGGGTTTATTCCTTGACACACCCCGCCCCAGGTATAATTATATAGCTCCTGCCTGTCTCAGGCAGCGGTGGAGGTTCAGGCTCTGGATCCCTTTGTGTTCACCACACGCTGAGGTTCTGCACTGCGGGTGCATTTTGGCGGATCGTTAGTTGCAGAAGCCACTAGGTAGCACTGTGAAATAAAGTTCTACTGAGCCCCGCACCCCTCCCCGCACCCCTGCGCAACTGGCCGCAACAGCCCAAAGACAACTCTCCTCTCCAGCGGTTTGCCAAGGCAGCAAGGCCGGGCTTAAACCTTTCTCCGGTGCTGGGTCCCCAGTCACGCGTGGGAGAGAGATCACCAGCCCAACATTTTGGGCACTATTCGGTACCCGCCTGGGGCGTGCGAGCTGCCTGCTTGTGCTGGTGAAGCCGACCAGAGGCTGGCACAGATGAAAGCCGGGAAGCACAAATACGTGTTCTGGTTTATTTTGCTCATAAGTGACTGTTGGCACCTAAACTCCACAACACAGATGCCACAGACGTTTCTAAAATGCTGGATCTTTGTGCTTGGATGGCGACAGCTGCGTGTTGTAGCAGAGATGTACTTGATGTGCTCAGGTTTATTGCATGTTATTCTTGTAATAACTGTTTTGCTCTCATAAAAAGTCTCTTTGTTGGAATATAGTTTTCTAGATTTATAGAAAAATTAAGAACAGTCTAATGATTTTCAGTCTGATGGCAAAAACTGGGTTTGGTTAAACTTTAAGTTTCTTCTAATTTGATGAGATTTATTAATTTCTAGGAGAATATCTAATATTCATTGGAATATACCACCAAGGAAAACATGTCTTGGTTTATGTTAAGCATTGTCCTTACAAATGAGTGGAGTCAGGAAAAAAATTTAGGTGTTTATTATTAACTTGTCTTCATTAATATTACTTTGGTAATATCAGATAAATACTGTTGATGATTAATCCCAAAATTACTCTAAAAATAAAATTGGCAAGTCATCTATTTTTGCTTTTGAGCTTCACAAATTAGCAAGTTAATATTTTACATTTTGTCTGACTCGACCACATACAGTCAGTCAGCTGTCCAAGAGCTGAGCTGTAGGACAGCGTATGCACGTTCATAGTTAAACACCCAGCAGCTAACTGCAGCGTGTGTGACTACATCGGCTCCATATCACTGCTTTTTAAAATTAGACCTTGCTCCGGCTGCTGCAGGGAGAGGAGACATGATAAAGGGATTGAGCATTGTGCTCCATAATAACTGCTGGGCTTAAATGCTCAAGTTACAGAAATGCTGAGATGTCACCGCTGCTGGAGAAGTCAACATGGTTCCTGGCTTCAGGGGTCGCAGTGTGCCTTTGGAGAACATCAGCGTTAGCTGAGGAGATGGAAATTAGGGCAAGGGGATTCTTTTTGTGCATCTGCTGGGGTGCACCTAATGTAATCTGTTTTCTATCTCCAAAAATCTACATCCCAGAAACATTTTTTGGGTTGGGTATGATAACCAAGGCCTGGCGGAGTAACCCACGGACAGCGCTGGCCAGGAGTGTTTGCACTACAGGCAATCTCCCATCTCGTCTGGGCCACAATGCTCCAGTTTAATTTGACATAAAGTGTCCTCAGTGTTGCCCTGACAAAGAGCTGCAGGACTTAATGTTTTCACCTTTTTGTGGGTTTGGCCACCCTGGCTTACAGCAAAACAACATTGTGGCATCACCAGATGCTCTAATGGTGTCTGTTAACACTCGCTGGGTGGTTGCTTTGCCTTGTCTGGTTAATTCTGCAACATCTGTGTGCAGGCTATGTAGTATTTACACACACACACCCTGAGGATCTATGGTCACCTCTCAGGGACCTTAATCATTGTATCAATACACTTCTGACACCTGTAGATCAACATAAACTTGACCCTTGATCTTGACAAATCTGTCCCCACGATACCCTTTTTTCAATGCGCCCTCATAACAGGGAGTGGGGGCAGTGTGGGCTGAATGGAAATGCTGATGGTGGCAAGGTAGAGCCTCATCTGTCTCAAAGTCAAAAATCAAAATGATAAAGCGAAAGCCCACCTGCAGTACCCATTTGGGGAGCTGGGTAACAGGGAGCAGCCCAGGAGAAGGTCCCTCCAGGCTTTTGGGGTAGCACTGGCTCCCTGGCCAGACTGTCGCTTGCCAAGATGCTGGCTGGCTGTAACAGTGATCCAGTGTCTGGGGAAAGAGCTCTTTAAATCACTGTATTTGATGGAAGTGCTGTTCCCTTCCTCGGGACTTCTGATAAGACAAGATCCACCGCTTTAAAAAGCGGCTGGTTGCACTCATCCTATCTTTAGCTCAAGTCAGCAGAATGTGTTTTCTCTTTTGAAAAGTCGGTTCGTCCCTGTACCAGAGCTTTTCCACCCTCACCCCCCACCCCATCCCCATTTCCATCCCAGTGCTCCAAAGCAGGGATTTCTGCACGTCTTTGCATCCTGCCTGCACTCCGCAGACTGTGGAGGACCCTTGTTCCTCACCTGAACTCTCTGTAATGCAACATGTGAGGTTAAATGGTGTCAGAGTCAGGATTACAATAGGGTCTTGCCTGTGTCAAGTTCTCACAAAAAAAACCCCAAAATGTTCTCCACAAAATGTCAGTGACTCGAGTTCCTAAATCATCAGTTCTAATTTTAAGAAAATAATAACAAAAAATAGAATATAGGTTCCTGAGGCCCATATTGTGTAGAGGACTTTTAAAATATCAGAATATCAGTTCAGAAAAACTTTTTTCCCTCAGAAGGTGGGTGAGATCTTGGTATCCTGGTTGATAAAGCAGGAATGGTCTCAGAGGAGATTTTTGATTTGAGAGCATCTGTCTGATGCATTTTGAAGAGGGAAATGCTTTTCAACTGGCACACACTAAAATCTGCAAAATTTGTATGGTGATATTTCACTTAAACCAAAACCCAACCCTCCAAGGTGGTGTGAGCGGGAACAAATTGCTTGACTCACCTCTCCAGTCAAGGACACCTCAGTCTAAACTTGGGTCCCGTTGCTTACACTCCCTGAGCATGTCACATTGACTTCTGGATGAAAGGACCAAGTAGAGCTAATGAGTCACAACCTCTTGATTTCAGCTGCAGTTGGGAACAGCTGCATGGAGAGGAGGAACCTGTCCAGAAAATTAAAGGAATAGTCATCTGGGAGGCGGGGGAGGAGGAAAAATAATCAGGAGCCATTTCCTTCTGCTCTGCAATTAATCAGACTGTCTTTCAAGACAAATCTTGGAGGGCCAACTTGGCTTTCCTGGAGAAAAATCTTCAAAACAATTAATTTTGCACTTGTAGTAAGGGTGTGTTTTACTACTGTGACCAAATAAGTCTGTCACTTTAGCAAAACCACAACTCTCTTCTGCTTGGGCTGTACACTGAGATTTGAGTGGATCTCTCTGCAAAATGCCTCTCTGTGTGAGGTGAGTTGAACATAGCCATATTGATGCTCATCAGAAGAGCATCCTGTGTCACTGGGGCTGAGATCATGACTCCTCTGTGACAAAGCTGGAAAAAAACCCCAAACAACAAAGAGCCTTTTTTGGGCTCAATGTGGGTTTCAAGTTTGGATCTCAATTACATGACACTTAGAAACATTTGCATCCAACTTTTACTTTGGGAGCTCCCTTGCTCCATCTAAAGGTTTTGAGGGCCAAAACAGGACTAGTAAAGTGGTCTAGTCTGATATTTTCTATGATACGTAGTGAAGTGTCTTCCTCCTCCTTTTCTCCTAGCCTTTCTATTTGGAGACATTAAATAGTGGTGTGGTACCTGATGTACAGTATAGTATATAGTCCAATATTTAATGTATACCTGAGTGTAGCAATCACCATGACTGTGAAGTCATCGAGTCAAATGCAATGAGGAAGAAACCTTCTCAATCATCATAACAGTGAGTGTATGTGTATGCTGTGTAAGTAAATGGAGTCAGTGTTCCTGTACAACCAGGGACTAAGCCTTGAATTGTCATTTTCTAGGGAAAAATAGGGGAAGCTCTGTGTGTGTGAAAGGAAAAAGTATTTCCATTTCCCCAGTGATTTTTATGGTATGTATAAGACTGGCATCTGAAATTGATTCTTTTATTCAGCAATGTTCATTCCTTCAGGGCTCAGCTGTTCCTGCAGATGCTTTCATGTGAAACTGTGGGGTTTCACCCCTAATGCTCCCTGATCTTCTGAGTAACTTGAGTTAAATGACTGTTTCTTGGTGTATCATTGTGTCACCATGTGAAATGGAAATCCCAGTGCCTTGTAGGGAGGAAGTGCTCAGATAAGTAACAGGGACAACACTTGTGTGCTAATCTGAAAGAACTGAAGAAGTGCACTTCGTTATTATTTCCTAATAGGACCTAAACAAGGTGTGTGGTGGCTGTGTCCATCAGGTGTTGTGCATGTCTGGTCCCCCAGCACAGGATGGGTTACTGCTGCACAGGGTGATTTCGGCGTGTGTAATCGGGACGTGCACTGCCAAAAGCCATCCGTCATCTCCTCTTGTGACCTTGTACCACCTGTCTGTCCATGCAAGGCCAGCAATTAAAGTGTAGGGTAATGAAGACAGCAAGACATGAAAGGGCTTTTCACTAGCTGATCAAAGGAGCAGCACAGTGTTTCCACAACCAAAATATTGAGACCAATAGGACGGGAAATGTGGTTGGAAAAGAAAGAAAAGCAAAGAGGATATTTGTGAACTAGCCTATGACTATCCCTGTTGTTTTAGTGTGCTGCTCTAGGGGTGGTTCTCTTGTACACCCTTACTTTCTTTTGTAGAGAAAAATACCAGGTACGTACTTTCCTCATGGTCACATGCATAAAAATAAAATGCTATAGATAGCATTAGCACTGAGGAATGAGTAGGGAAATTTGGTTTCCAGTTCTAATGCCTCAATGCGTAAGAAATCATTTAGGCTACAAGTCTCAAGGTGAAACACTGGTGGGCTCTAAATTGGTGTCTAACCAGGCAAAAGTAGTCACCTCAGGCCTGGCTCTCAGAGGTGCTGATAACCAACAGCTCTCACTCAATATTGTCTTTTTTTCCTGTTCATCTAAAAGGAGAAATTAGCCCGAGGTCCCAGGCGGGCACACAATGCTGGATGCCTGTGAGTGTTGGATGAGAGATACAGCAGAGCATCTCTTTTTATAGCAGCAATTCCACCTTCGTGTCTTCAGTACCCTGGGGTTAAGTAATTCATTTTTTTGGCATTGTTTGAAGAGAGCTGTCTCTAAAGATGCCAGTGGGGAACCCGTATTTTGATCGTGGCTCTGTGCATGGTATATCCATACATTTAGTGGGATAGGATGGGGAATCTTGTGATACCTGTTGATGTACTGGGTGTGGGTTGCTTTCTGGGCAGGTAATTGGAAAAGCAAACTCAGATATACCCTGTAACCCAGAACAAGCATAAAACCTCTTACCCTCATAACCAGAAATAAATAGCAGGAGGATACTGGCGCCTCAGTGTGAGAGGATGCCAGAAATGTAGCTGGGTGTCAGTGTGTCTGTCTACTTCCACCCTGAGCCCGCGTACGCTCTCCGTGTCGGTGTGAGAATCTTCAGTGGGATTAACCATGTCCATAAAGTGAAGTGTGTGTAATTGCAGGATGGATCTGAACCTGTCTCTGTGAGTATGGAGCAGGGAGGAAAGTGGCAACTGACCCTGCACAATGCATAAAGCAGTACATGAAACCTCAAGTCAACTAAGAAAGTCTTCCCTGAAAAAGTATATATTGTGTAACTGATAGCTTTAGAACCGACTTGCTGAAGCCAGGCAGTATGACTTTTTTTTAATTTAAAAATACAAGAAACTTTCTTATTTGACTGAAATGGTTTTTGATTTGTGTGTGTGTGACTGTTTTTTTAACGGCTTCTGTTGATGACAGTCAGCCAGCGCTATGCACATGTCTGCGCTGCCCCTCTGCCGACTGCAGCGACTGCTCTAGAAGCAGCTTTAATTTTCACAGATAGTAAGGAGTACCAACAACAAAGAAAATCCTGATCAGGAAGGTGAGGTTTGGGGCAATTTCTAGGAGCCAGTACTGTGACTTATTCAAAGTTTATGCTGGAGGACAGTGCAATCTATTTAGGAAATATTTATTTCTGCTGTGCTGAAATAAACGATGATATATCCTTGTGGCAACAGAATAAGCCAAATCCAATTCCAATAGTGTGCAGAACACCTAGAAAATGTTTCTGAGAGTAGGTGTTCTTGAATGAAGAAGTTAATAATTTGCTCAACAACCAGATTTGTTGGTCCTTGGACTAAAATTTTAAAACGTCTCCCTAAATTATGTTTATGTTTCTTACCAAGTAGTAGTTAAGCAGTTTGCAGAACTTGAAATACATGACAACCTTGCCTTTGTTCTCCTGTTTGAGCCTGTTACCCCCTGACCTTGCCCACTGTACAGTAGCATCATTCAGGCTTGTTTCTCCTTCAGCCTACCCAGCTCCACAAGTAGTAATTCATCTCTGGGATGTCTCCCCAGGACCAATTAATTTTATCCAACTCAAAGAAATAAAATTATTTTGGCTACTAAGAGATTCTGCCCCTTTGCAAACTTGGTTGGCTGTTTTGGCTGGGGTTTTTTGACAACTTATTTTTCAAGCACATCAAACTATGCAAGTATTGAGTGATCTCTGCAAGTCATACTGGTGAACCCCTGTGCTTGCGTGGCTCCTGCTTACATTTGTGTAAGCTCTGCCTATGCTGACCCGGCTGCAAATGAGATGCCACTCTATAATGGAGTTGGGAAGAGTGCCCAGACCTCCTGATGTACAGACCTGTGGATTAGCTATTTCTTTCCATGCTTCTTTGTAGATACACACACACACACACAAAAAAAAAAAGGCTATTTTAAGCAGGGATGACTTAACAGATGTGGCTTGGTAGAGTCAGTGCATCAATTGCTCTGCACACAGAGATGGTTTAAAAATGCCCTGCTTTGCTTTTCTGAATCTTTATCTCTTCCTGGGTTTCTGTCAATTTTTTCTTTTCCTCAGTTTCCAGTAAACAGTTTATTTTCTGCCTTATTCTGCCTCTTACAGTATTCATCCAGACTCTATGGATATGGCTTGTATGTGATTTGCAGTTCCAACAATGCTTCTACACTAACTTGTCTTTTTTTGCTCATCTTGGCCAACCTGTCAGCTCTAGTAGCCACTTCAAGCGACAACATGGGACAAGTCTGAGCAGTACTGTGGTGGGAATGGCAGAGATGGTTTAAAATCAGGCAGTTAGCTAAGGCATGGAAAGTACAGCCTTCACTGTGGCTAGAAGCAGCAGCAATACACTAGTTCAGCTGATGCTTGTGCAGATTCCCTTCTGTTGGTACCCAGAAAGGAAAAAAAAATTAAAAATCCATGTGGATCATTATACTACTCATGAAGTAGAGGAAGCAGGAAGGATGAGATGTCTGTACGGACCAGATTGGAGTTAAAACAATAAAGCAAGCTGTTTGGAGAGAGGGAAAACTGGTGGAAAAAGCCCTCTGGAACTCCCTTTGGTGTGGAAGTCAACTAGGAAAAGCTTAGGAAGGGCCCATGGCTGATGATGGACTGCACTGAGGATCACCTTGTTGTGAAACAAGGCTCTCTTACTGAATGATGCTCTGAAGTGGCAGAGTTTAAAATGACTGCAGGAGACTGTAATTTTTGTGTAACTTATTCCATGACACTTTGTTAAATCTTGATTGATTAACTTTCACAAATGCACTGCTAGGTCTTGATCTCCTGTTAGGAGAAATCTCCACTTCCCTCTCTTTCCGCAGTAAAATGTAGCGTTACATTCGTGGTGTAGTAAATAACTAACCACCCGGGAATGAAAAATACGACTCTAGGCTGAAAACCTATCCCTGCCTCACTCGGGAGACAACGTGGAGTAGCATTTTAAAGGTGTTGATTCTTCTTAATAATCCCCATTAACAAGAAATCACTTACTGCTGATATTGATCTAAGGTGTTGTCAGTGAGATGAATTAGGAGCAGGGGGCTAGGGAGAGAGGGCTGTTGATCTGTTGTTTTTCTGCTGGGTTTCTTTGGAACATGGAAACATTTAGCTAATTCCTGCCAGGACCCTATCTCCTTGTTTTCTGACTCCAGAGAGTAGTAACTTTCTATGTGAAAATTCCTTGAACTAAAGGAATAAAACTCTGGCGACAGATGCACTTTAGGAACTGCAGAGGTGTTGGGAAAAACAATTACTTCAGTTTCCATAAAACTGCTAAAGGCGAGGGATTTGGTATCAGTCCCTTACAGCTGATGACTTGTTCCTGTATAAGTTGTGTGAACTCCAAATAGCTTGTACAAACCTGCCATGGGCGGTTTATCTGGAGAAGACAAGTGGTGCTGAGCTGCACTTGCTTCTGTTACCTTCAGGTGGAGTTGGGGCCACTGAATTCTTCTGAAAAAGCTGGTCTAAACCAGAAATTACTGCCAGTGCCAGGCTATGTAACCCCAAAAAGCTGAAGAAAGGACAGTCCTATCGAATCCCCACGGAAATCTTATTAAAACCTCCTTCGTATACCCCTTAGCATGCCCCCAGACTCTGTCAGGGTCTCTGATGTCAGTTTCCCTGGGGAAATACGAGTATCCTGAACTTGCCTCTGGAATTATATTTCCTAAGCGAAGTTTTTTTCATTAGCGCTCTACAGATGTGAAGTGCTTCAAGCTCAGGCAGAGAAACCTGTCAAGGTTGATACGTTCAGTTTTTCTTAGCATTTGAGAGGATTGAACTCAGGGTAATACACCACTTCCAAAGTCCTGGGGAGACCTTTTCCCCCTGCCTGAACCCGTCCGGGCTGCAGAAGCCGTTGGTGCTGTGGAGCTGCAGCCGGAGGTGAGGCAGACCTGCAAGAGCAAGACTAGTTAGTAGTAATGGGGTGTCTGTGCATGTGAAGACAGCGAGCCCCCCCTTGGCCAAACTCAGTGTGCTGGGGGTTGGTTCTTACCATATATCTCTCTTGTGCTTCCCCTTAATCCGGGTAATGAAAGGTCTTTGCGCTTCCCTCTGCGGCTGCTGGTGCCTCTGCCAGCACCCGGCTGCTGCGCTCGGCCTCAGCCAGCTGCGGTTGTGTCCTCTGCCTAAACCTCTTTCTGAACCCGCTCCAAGGCTCCGGCTGCTGTTCCAAGCCTCTGCCTTATCCTGCCCTGCATCTGCCTGTGATGCAATTCCCACAGGAATGGGGAAGTGTGGGGAGAGGGGGAGCGTGTGAGCAGCCGTATGGGCAGAGGCTGCAGTACATCCATCCCGACTGACAGTGAGCACAGTGCAGTCCTGGAAATCGGAGCCAAAGGCAGTGCCCAGAACAGCCTCTGCAGAGCAGGCCAAATCCCACCAGACTGTTGGATCCGCTGATAGCTGTAGTTCTGAGATATTACAGCAGGAAAATAAATAGATTTGAAGAAATTAAGGGATCTCAGGAAGGGAAAGGATGTTCAGAGTGTGGAAGTGAGAGGGGTGCTGTGTTGACATGTGGAATTACTTTCTCCCATGGCTTTTCCTGGAGTCTCCGTGCAGTCCATCTTAGACCACTTCAGTGCCCTGCTCAGGAATGGCTTCTAAAAGTAGTGGTTCGAGTTTAGCTAATCTTAATGCTTTCCCTCGTGTTAATTCAGGACTTGTCCTGTCTCCTGAGAGCTCCCTGTGAGCTCTGATCCTGGCCATGCTCCACACTGGCAGGATCTGACTGCCAGTGACTGACAGCGTCAGAGTGGGATGGCAGCATTGTGCCCATTTTTCAGATCAGACAAACAGCATCGCCCCCACGGCATCCAACAATGGCAGAGTTTAAACTCAGCTCCCTTCTGCACCCTCCCCTGCCCCTTCCTTGGGGCTCTCAGGAAGGTAAATATCTACCCTTGGTCCTCTTGGAGCAGCGCTTTCTGGCTAACCTGCAGCCTCCCTAACATCTTCTGTACATCTGTGAGCCTTTCTGATGCAAAGCCTGTGTGGGTTGAAGGCAGCCAGTGATACCAGGACTGGAGAGGTTTCGAATGAGAAGTAGCTTTTGCTTCTTCCCGAGCTGCATGGTTGTGGGGCTGGCCCCGGTTCCTGTGCCGGCAGCCTTGCTTCGGGCTGTCAGGCTGGTAGTCCCCTTTGTAACAGACCCAATGTCCCTCTGCATCTCTAGGGTAAGTGTCCCCGAGGCAGACCCTCCTTGGGGGATGGCAGAAGGCCACCCTACGCCCAACACTAAGCCCCAGACAGGTGTCTACACTTCACGCTGCACTGGGGCTTTGTGAGCAGCACCCAGAGCTCCTCTTCCACTTGCAAAGATAGGAAGGAGGTCGGAGCTCCTTATCTGTGCAATCCTACCTCGGGGTGTGTGTGAGGTTGGTCCCCTTGGGAAAGAGGGACGGAGGCTGCAGGCAGCTTCCATTCACCGGCAGCCTTTCATCCCATGTCCCAGGGCCACAGCCACCCTGTCTCCATCCCTGTTTACTGATGGGGCCGATACGGCCAAGGCAGGAGAGGTTGCAGGTTCCCCTAATCGCCTTATCACCGGGCCGGACAATCTCAGACACTCAGAGGATGTTTTGACTGCGCTGAATTACAATGTTTGTTGTTTCTCACTCCCAATAATTGACATTTGATAGTGACTACTGTAAAAGCGGCCGAGGGATTGGGGCAGAGGAGAGTCAGGGAGTCGGGCGGTGGGGAGCCCAGCTCGCTGTCCCTGGGCAGTTTGGGGGGTCCTTTACCCCTATTGCCCCGTGGGGACAGGGGCTGCGGACACGTCGGGGGCAGTTGCCCCTCGGCAGAGCCGATCCTCTGGGTTTTACGATTTGGGATTCTTTTTCCCCTTACATGGCCGTTCTGTGCAGGGAAGAAATCACCCGCCCGTTCCCCTCTCCCGGCGGAGATGGGCTCCCGGAGCGGCGGAGCCACCAACGGGAATGGAAGGGGCCGGCCCCACACCAGCCTGAGCTGTGAGCTCAAAAAGCGCCTTTTAGACTGTTTTTGAAAGACGTTGCGATATAAGTACCGTTTGCGGGCGTCAAAACGGCAATTGCTCAATTATGAGAGGGCTACGTGAAGGCGGGGAGCGGGAGACACGACGGGGAGAACGATGGAGGGGGAGCAGAGGTGGCGTGCGGCCGGTGCGACCCCGGGGGCTCCGCATCCCACCGCGCCCGCGGCGCGGGCGGCTGTCGCCGAGGGATGCNGGGGGGAGGGGGGGGGGGGGGGGGGGGGGGGTCTGGGGGTTGTGCAGCGCAAGGAACGCCAGGGACGCGCAAGGTTAAGCCACTCTCTTTAATGACAACTCGCTGTTCTCCATCAGGTTGTACAGCAAAGGGAAACACGTACGAACGGGCGGCGCGACGAGGGGCGGACAGTGCATTTCAATACTAACTCACGTCTTAGTGCATAACCCTACGGGGACCTGGCAGGTCGGAGTGTCTGT
>VXBZ01012289.1:70564-96079 GCA_013399135.1 Heliornis fulica
CTTCCCTTCCCTTCCCTTCCCTTCCCTTCCCTTCCCTTCCCTTCCCTTCCCTTTTTTTTTAAAGACACGGTAAATGACCATAAATGTGCCCCCTATATCTGAGAAGGATCTTGCATCCTAGGGTTTCAAATGGAAGCTCCTAGAAGTTTAAAATGAAACTTCAGGCAGGTTTGATGGGGTTAGTTTAGGGCAAGTAACTGTGGATAATACAGAGATTTTTCACCTAGCCTGAGACTGCGTAGAAAGGGATGTAAGTCTTTCTAGTTTGACATATTGCATGCACATAGAGAAAACTGTATTGTAACCCACAGCTTGCTTCACACCACATCTTTTCAGGATCTGAATTTAACTTCAAGCCCACGTACATTTCAGAAGAAAATTATATTCTGCATCCCTAAATCACATGAATTGCTGGAAGTTGGCACAGATTTGTCCGCAAACAGAAACCGGAGAAAAGGCTCAATTCCAGAAAGTCTGTTGCCAGATGGTCATTTTGAGCAGTAGGAAAAGAAGAAAATGTTAAATACTGCTCTGCTTTGAAGAGTGGCTTCATAAATGCACTTTAATGCACAGTTATGCTTAAACACCGGACTCAATTTTTTCTGTATTGCATCTCCTTACTGGTGTCTTCTCTGCATAAAACAAATTGCCATGTTGTACCTCAGGCTATTGACCATTCTGGGGGTCCCACTATTCATATTGGGGTTTTTTTCAGGTACCTATTTCTTTCAGTATTTTTCCTGGTTAAGCAGATAGGTCTATAATTGCCCGGTTCTTCCCATCCCCTGCTTTTGGAGAGAGAAGCTACCTCTGCCCTTTGCCCATCTGCTGATATCTCACCTGTCCCTCACAAGTTCACTAATGGCCAAGATAACTGGCTTCCCAAGTTAGCTGGGATAAAATTCCTCAGGAACAGCTGATTAGGAAATATCACTCTTATCTGCACATTCCCAGTTTGTTCCGTCCCTGCTCAAAATTAAGCTCCCGCTCTGTCCCTGCTATTACTTGTATTCACTGCTGGTGCTTTTGGTGAAGAGAAGGGCCAAACCAGGTGGTGAGCACTGGGACCTCACCCAGGGACACCCTTACTGCCCATGCAGCTGTAGACTCTTTCCTGCAGTTCCCAAGACCGTGGTCAGAGAGCGGTGCCACCGCATTTAGAGGAGCTAAATGAGGAGTCAGCAGCGTGCAGATCCTGATGGATCAAACCTCAGGAGAGCAACTAGGCTGCTCCTCCCCTGCGCCTGGAGCTCAGGCAGCCTCCTTCCACCTGCAAGGTGGGATATCTGGTGGGTGCAGCAGCTCGGTGCTTTCCCAGCCTGGTTCTTTTTATAGACATGTGTGGCGCAAGGTTGCCTTCAAGTGAAAACAGGGAGGTACTGCAGAGAGGGTGAGGACTATGGATATCTGGAAGGACCCAAGCAGATTTGGAAGCTGCACTCCCAGCTAGAGAGCAGGAACACCAGAGCTCAGAGCACAAGACTCTGTGAATAAAACAGATGCAGGAACAAAAGACCCCAATAATTTCAGAAAAATTGACATAACTTGTATATGCCTGTAATCCCAGGCATAAACTGTGGCCTGTGTGACCCACTGAGTTTAGAAGCAGTTTATATTCCTTTCCCTCAGCTGTCTACAAAGCTGAGCTGTGGCTTTGTGGGAAAAGTTGGTGATGCCAAAAGGAAGCAAAGCTTCACCCTGAGAACCAACTCACAACGTGGTGACTGTTCTTAGCCTCCCCTGGTTAAGATCTGGGGAGTTTCTTTAACAGAAATAAGTTTTTATGTGTCCTCACACTGACTGATGGAAAGGGGAAGATGCACCCAGCAGCGTGCAGAGAATGAGCTTTGCCCCCTTTCCCATCTGCCTGTCATTCCAGTTTTACTGAAGATTTAAAAGTCCTGATTGCTTGGTGATGGGTGGTTTTGGCCCATTGGGATTATTTTTCTCATTAAAAATGCAACCACCTTCAGAAGTAGTGACACTAATGGTCTGAGTGTCACTTTCTGAAATCAGCCTTCTTAAATTTTAATATATTTTATGAAAAAGTTTCTTGGAATAATAACTTAAAGCTTACTTGAAGTTAATATCAAGTTTTCACTGTTTCAGAGCTGACTTTGTTCAAAATTAATATTCTTCCTATTTTAAACACTTGTACCTCCTATGCTGTTATTCTCAGAGTTTTCTGAGAAATCTAGATGGTGACAAGAGAAAGCCAAGCTCCCCACCAGCAGTGAGGGGACCCAACTAACAGTGTCATGAAACAAGCTGAAAACCTGAAGCAAACACCTCCATGCACTCTGTGTCCACTCCTCATTCTCATCATGTCTGATGTATGCAGTAAGAGGGAAAATAATGTAAAGAGTCATTTTGCTGTTGATGCTGCAGTTTCAGTCACATCCTTTGTTCTCCTCTGCTCTAAAACTGCCGGGAAGAGCATGGAGTTATCTGGAGCTGGGGAACAACAACACCGTGGCAGTTGTGGGGACATTAGAGCAGAGAAATAGGGGCAGGTCTGCCCCTACCTGCTTTTTAGGATCATGCTGCTGCTTCTGAGTGGACTGGTTTCCTTCCCATCACGGATGTGTCTGTGCCAGTACAGGGCCAGTTGGTGAGTGCTGGAGGGCTGTGCTGGGAGCAAGGCTCACAGGGAGGTTCAAGCACAGAATTTACCAGAGATCTTGGTTTTAGTTGGCTGAAAAGCAGCTACCAGCAAGGGAGGTAAGCAGAAAAGGGGCCGTGAGGGTGGTGGAAAGCATTTAACAGTAAAATACTGAACCCTGCAAACTATTCCCAAGTTCATCTGAACCCCAGCACTGATGCTGGGCTTTGTCTAGGCCATAACTCTTCATCCCTAACGAAAATCCTTCCTGGTTGTCTGTTCTGCTCCTGGTGGCAGCTGCGGTCCAGGCTGCTGTCCCCTCCACCTCCCGTGCTGGTGGCTGCGCAAGGTGCTTTCCTCCCTCCTGCTGCAAGATGGTGCTGCAGAATAGGGAAAGGGAACCCTGAGAGCTCCGCTGGGTCTCGGAGCAGGAGGCTTTGCTGCTGGAGGACAGGGCCTTCCCTCCATCCGTCTGTGCTGCAGATACGGGTGGCAATATTGGTGGGAATTCCTTGTATGCCTTGGCCATGTTGCTGTGCCTTCTTGTGTCGTGCACAGGAGAAGGGCAGCTTTGGCTTCAGCAGGGTGAGCCGATATGTATCTGTGTGATTCGGGTCACTGTCAGGCTTTAAATCGGGATGTTCTTGTTGCGAATCCCAGTCCTGCCCCAGACTGGCCTAGGCTGTAGTTATTTCCCTGCAGAAATCCTGGTCTAAGTGGTTGGGACCATTTGCAGTCAGACTTTTGGCTGATGTGCTCTGGTGAATCTAGCAGCAGAAGTGTGAGATATTATTGCCCCCCTTGTGCCCTTGTGGGACAGGACGAGCTGCACTTCCAATTCTCCAGCCTCATACTTGTTTTTTTTTTGGAGACAAATTAACCTTTGTTGATGGCTTAAACTGATGCACCAAACTGCTCTCTGGGGCCTTCAGAATGGAGCTGTGTACCATGATGCTGGGTTTACTCCAAGAGTAGGGACCATCAGCCAGCCACAGCAAAATCCTTTGGGCACCTTAAACTGGTCTGCTGTGGTTGACCAGAGGATGTAGGTCAGGGCCCTAAATGTCACCCCTGCATTTGTTCTGTTTTTTTGCCATACCTGTGCACATTTACTTACACAGTTAGGCATCTTATCATATATTTATTCAGATTCTCAGGAGGAGAACCTTTATCACATAAGAAAATGTATTTTTTAGACTTTATTACATAAAAAATCAATGCATGGGAACTTTTTTCTTTCTTCCAGACTTGGTTTTCTTTTGTGATTTATCTTAAAATTTATCAGGATTGAAATGGAAATTCAGAAAACAAATCACAAAAAGGAATTATTATCTAAATTAAAATGTCTAATGTATCAAATACACAAAACACAAAATAAGTACATACAGACCAGTTTTGTGTATATAGCTGATGTATTGAGGTTATTTTTAGGTAGTGAGTTAAATGTGGTATTTTTCCTGGTCAGGGTCTTCAAAGTGTTAGTTCTAGCAGAATTCATTCTGAAATACTTTCTCATGGCTAGAAGAGGAAAAAACTTTCCTGCTTTTCAAGTAATGAATTAACACCTGAATGATAAAGTACCTCAATCAAACTTGATTAAATAAAATCAGAATAAACAATTCTGATATTTTTTCTACACTTACAGTAAAAGTTACTTTCATCAAAAGCTTGTTGAGCTTTTCAACATGTTCTGGTTTCATCTGTGGCTTCCACCAGTTCAGCAGTTTGACTTTGCCTTGAAATGTTGTCATCATGCACGATTTGGGCAATTTTTCTCTATAGTTCAAAGGATTTCAACAGATTATGATATAAATTTGTTTGTATCTCTAATAGCATTTAAAATGTGTGCAGGTGAAATGAAAAATAAATTAAATTCCATATGAATAAGTTTATCTACANATTGTATCTCTAATGGCATTTAAAATGTATGCAGGTAAAATGAAAAAACAAAATTCCATATGAATAAGTTTATCTACACCGAGAGCACCCACTGGCTGTATAAATATAACCCAGCAGGTTGCTTTTAGGCTGACACTAGTTTTGTTGATGGCATTGGCCTTATTATCTGCTCTCATCCTCATGGCATTTGTTGCTGAAGCACATGGCCCTAAGAGTTGTGAGGAGTTTGGACCTTTTTCCTCAGAGCCCACATGAATCTGCCTCCAAATACTGTCTGGAGGTGTTTCCCTAGCCAGGGTTGGATCCTTGCATGGGGATACAGCCTGGCCTGGGGCATCGGGCTCTGCTCTTAGAGTAAGCCTGTCATCAGTTTTTCAAACTTAGGTGTCCTACTTGGCCTCCAGCTGCTGCTCCAGAAAGCCACTGGTCTCCAGGAGGTCCTGGGTTATGTCCACCATTCCCAGGCTGATGTCTTGGATCCTGACACCTACATTTTCGCAACACCCCCCACCATCTCACACGTGGCATTGTTGCTGTTGCTCTTGAGCAAGTCACTTCTCACTGCTCCTTTCATCCTTTGCTGTGGCTGTTTTGAGCGTCCACGGACTCTTGTACCATGTATTTACCTGGATCTGAGGAGGAATAACAAGAGTAATAATCCTGTGGCCCAGACCCACCCGCCAACCCAGCAGGTCTGGCAGGTCCAGCTGGCCCCACACGTGCACAGCAGGCTCCTGGGGTGTGCAGGGCACCGCTCCGGCTCGTGCAGGGGCAGCTGGCCCAGAATTCGTGCCCGTTTGGGCTGGCGTGCCCCACATCTGGAAACTGGCTGGGGCATCATAAGGGATGGGCAGAGAGGACCATAAAATTGGTGGAAGGGAGCAGAAATAGCAGAGGTTGTGGTGGCAGTGGATGCAGTTGTCAGTGTTCTGGCTTTCCCCTCCCTTCCTGCTGGACAAGCGCATCCCTTTGCTCTTGGGGCAGTTTTCAGGGACCAGAGCAGTCTCCCTGTGCTATGCTGTGTGCACAGCTAAGCCTCTTTACCAGCTCATTAGTAGTACCCCTCCTTTATTTATTAATATTTTAAAAACTTCTTGAACCTTCTATAAGCAGGAAGCAGTCAGCACAGTCAGTGGAGGAGCAGGGGTGATGCTTCTAGAGATACTTCTTTACTCTCTGTGCCTTCATCACCTGCCTGGTCTCTTCTTGCAGATGTACCTCCTTGGGGAAGTGATGAGTTGAGTTTGCCTCCTGCCATCCACCCACAATTTCTGCTATCATCTCCACTCACTTTAAACTCCTTCAAGAGCAAACTGTGGAGCAGCTAAGGGTTCCAACTTGCTTTGGCTTCTTTCCATATCTTCTTTGTTCCTCCCCTTTTTTTTTTTGACTTATTTTATCTTCTGTTTTTTATCCCCTCCTCTGTTCCTTCTTCATTTTTCTCTCTCCTTTCTCCTCCTTTCACTTCCTTTCTCTCTCTCTTGCTGCTGGATATTATGAACAGTGACAGCAGCCGCTGGGAGCTGGAATCCAGGAAGATAACAGCACTGCCATGAGAATCAGTCTGCTCAGCTACAATTAGCCCTGCTGATATCTTTCACCTGGACAGAGCTGCCTTATCATTGCTACTTCTTGGAAAATGAAGGGTCACAGATACTGATCACAGATAGCATGACTCTGGCATTTCCCTCTGGTTTTCATGTTGCTGGAATCCCTTTTTGGCTGCCTTCTCTGTATGATTAGTTTTGCATCTCCCTTGTTCAGCTGTGCTGCTGTCAGATGGAAAGCAGGCACCGAAGCCTTCCAAAGGCTCTATGGATGAAACTGAAACCCCGGGTAAATTCACCTGGGGTGAGCGACAACACATGTCCGTGAATCCTGGAGGTTTCTGAAGTTCAAAGCCAGAAATAAAACAATGTGTGGATTCCCCAGGGTCTCTTTATGGCAAATAGTTGTTGTGTCTTGGGAACTCTCAAGAAGGGCACAGGGCAGAGCCAGCTGGGCATGTTCATGTTGGGCTGATCCACCCACCCTTCTCATGGCTGATGGAGCGGTTCCTGACTGGTGCTGTGAAGATATTGGCAAATGCTTCCATGGCATTTTTTTTTCCACCATGAATGGGCTTTAGCAACAATTTCATGAGTCTGGAGACAGCAGCATTGTCCTCCCTGGCCTTTGTTTTGGTGGCAAGTTCACCCACCTGATAAAAAAGGCTAAAGCAGTTAAAGGCAGATAATCTAGTCCCTGCTTTGCATTTCCCCCCTTTCTTCTGATATCTGTTGGCCTTATATATACAGCACTGCAATAGGAATAAACTCTAATCTCTTACCTTTCTGGAGTCTGAAAGCATCCAAACTGCAGGACAAGCTTAGCAGCTTGCCCACACGCAGCAGAGATGACTCTGTGTGTGTCTTCTTTCTTGCTTGCTTTTCAATAGCTTAGAAACCCAGATGGCAGTTACAGAAATCCACCAGGTTGCTGTCAGAGAGTAGGTTTAGAGCCACTGGAGTTAAACTGATGGCATGGGTCCAAATTGTAAGAGAAAACCTAACCCTGCAGGGACCAGCATCTCGCTGACCATTTCACAAAGCCAGCCATCAGTACAGGAGCAGAGGTTATTATAAATGTTTTTGGGTTTTTTTTCTCTCTCTTTTCCTCTCTGGTGTTGCAGATCTGCACCATTTGCAGACAGTACTGGGTGGGAACCAGCATGGTCTTATGGGTAAGAATTGATGTTTCTTCATGTCTATTTTTTCTTCCCACCTTTTCCCTCAGCCTGATTGGATTAAGTTCAGTTTTGTATAAACCCAGGACATGGGTATTGCAGACTCAGTAGGGGCCTGTTGGGCTGTTACTACAGTTTAAATGAATGGCATGCTCTGTTCCTGCATGTAACCTGTGTGCTGATGCCATGGGTGTCACAGACCCTGCTGGCTCTACCAGATTGCTCGGTAACGTTATATCCAGTTTGGATCCTGTGTGTCAACATATCTCTGGTTTGGTCAGCAGGAGCACACACTTTGGAGCTGGCTTTATGCTTTTGCAGCGACTTTGGTGGGCTGTGAAATTGCAGTCAGAATTATTTCTGATTTATCCAATACCAGATACCGTGCTGGGAGCACAAGCCCTTGTCTCACGTGGCTGCAGAGTTGCCAGTCCCGTAGCAGTATCCTAGAACCGTCCCCGCCGTCTTTCTGCGCAGGAGTAGGCTGTGTTTGCAGGGGTGTGTGTCAGCAAGCGTATTGGAGCCGGGGTTGCGTAAGCATTACTACGGGTGTACCACGGTGCAGCTACACCTGCAGCACTGCAGTCGCAGCCAGGGGACAACCTTGGGTCTTGCAGCTGTGGTCTGCACATAGAGACGAGGGCTGGGAGAGGCTGCTGAGTTAAACTAGCATGTGCCCTTTATGTATCCATCCTTCCAGCAACACCATGTCTCACTGTTGTTGCTGCTTTCAGGCTGCTGGACACGTGCTGTGCCAGTTGCAGACTTCCTGGGATAGGTGCCCTTTCCTCCTGATGTTGCTCCAGAGCCTACCCTCAGTGGTAGTACCTGGTTTGTAACGGCTTGGGAGGTCTGATGGCCCCTGACAGATTTTAAGTTCATCAATTTTCTCATCCTTAAGAGAACTGCAAAGGTTGGAAAACACATTTCTTTTGAAGATAGGGATGGGTGTTGCTTTGGGGACTGGGGTATCTTTTTCCTATGAAGCTCAGGCTTTCTGTCACAGCCCTGCACTCTCGGTCCTGCCTGTGCCTTGGGCTGGCAGAGAACATGATTCTCCTTTTAGCTGCCCACCACCCACTCGAACCCTTAGTCCCGACAGAAGAAAACATAGGTGAATCGCCAGAGGAATGTGGATCCAATAAATTGCAACATTTGTATGTTTATCTGACCTTCAATGTTTACAAATTTGACTGGCAGTCTCATGAGAGAGGGTTTGACCAACTTATTGGTCAATTGGACCTTAATGCTCTTCTTGTTTCTGGTCAGTCTGGCAATACTGTAAGAACAGTCTGTTCCAAGCAAGCTCCCCAGTGAGTTTGTGTGCTTAAATGGCATCATCACATATTCTTAGTACTGTCTCCCTGTCCTTTTTTTACTCCACCCTTTCAAGTTTTTGACTTCTGTGCTATTGCTCAGAATAATTGCTGTACTTTCCCAAATCAGTGGTATAATCCTGCTACTGTCTTTGTTGGGAGGGTACAGCTGGTATTTTCTCCTTTGAAGAGGGCCTGACCACTTCTCCAGGCTGTGCTACGTGACCAACAGAAGGGAGGGGCTGTTATGTGTAGTGTGTCCAGAATTCAAGCAATATGGTATATAATGTCATAAAGTCTAGTAAACTTTATTTCTGGTTTTTAAAGCAGTATTCAAGTCTTATCTTTGTCATATTTCAAGTGTTTTACAATTCTGGATGCTACTGAAAGACACTTTTCCATGGTTTGCAATTGGTCCATGCTTAGGAAGTGCTGCAGAAAAACCCTGAGCCTCAGATTCAGGCATTTCTGAATGTGGGATGTTTGAGAACAGATTATTTTCAGCCTCATCTATTTTCTGATTTTGCTAAGACTATTCCTGATAAGCCTATGTAGTCAGGAAAGCTTCAGTGATTCCCAGCTCCTGCAGAAGCCTAATCCTAATGTCCTACTATTATCAATACAAAGTTTTACCAGAGGCTTTGGTGAACCCAAGATCAGGCCCTTAATTATTATGCAAGACTCATTCTCCAGTCCTGGATTGTCATCTGTGGCCAGCTTTCACTAGTCCATGTCATGCAGATAGCCACAAAATATATCTCCTCTTCCAGGAACTGCACAGTCAGCTGGCAGCTGCCATGGGCTGTCCGGACCCTCAGGAGCCCTTTTATGCTGCAGAGCAGTTTCAGCTTCCCTTGGGCATCCTTGGCCCCCTCCAAGCCATTCCAGCTGCTTTAACTCCCTCTTCTATACAGGTCAAAATGCTTTACATGGGCTTCTGCAGACTCATCATCAGCTGGCGGTAGATTTTGAACCAGCTTGTAGGTGGTAGATCAGAGAGAAAACCACGTAATTCCTGTGATTACTGTTCAAAAGCATCTTGTGTAGTGAGCAAGTGCTGAGTGCCCAGGTAGGAACTACTTTATCTTCTGCATGTGGTGGCAAAGGGCAATGTCTCCTTCTACCAACAGTGATGAAAACTCTTTTTGGCCATGACACTCTCCCGTGATATACGTATGGATCGGTAGCCGCAAGGTCGGGACTTGCTGACAGCCAGGACCTACCACAATTATAAATAAGAACAATATTAATATTTTCAGAAAGGCTTCAAGCATGTGCACTGTGCTCTTCTGCAGACTGATTTCGTAGTGCCTTGATTTCATGTCAGTTGAACAAAATGCTGAATGTGCATAGTTCCTCTTCATTTTATCTTAAAATAGGACATCTAAATAAGGCGCCCTGTAGGCCTTTCCCAGTCTCTCCTGGCTGTCAGCTTTCACTGAGCTTCCCCACACCTCCCACTGCATTTTTCTTCAGGGTAGGAAGAGATTCTGCAATGTAAGTGGAATTATTCATGGGTGACAAATGTAGTCCGGTGTGATTGTGGGATAGAGAAAAGCAGATACTAACTGCAGAAAAATTGGGAAATGGAAGTGGGGTTTACAGAGGGGATTTTGTGCTGCCTTAGTTACTTACATTAATGTCTTAGATAGTGAGGGACCAATCCTGCACTGTGTTAGAATGCAGCCTGGCTTTAGTCCCTCTGTTAGCCTGTGTTTCCAAGCTGCACTGTCTGTGCCACGGGAGCGTTTTGTTCTTGCACCATGTCAGCCAACCCAGGCTTGATTTTAACCCTGTTGAGGCTCCTGTTGGAACCGTGTTTCAGACCTGATCTCTGCAGTGTCACCAGAGTCACTGAGACACAGCGTAGTCCAGCGTGCTCACTGCAGTGGCATTGCGCTTGGGGCACTAGAATCACAGAATCACTTGGGTTGGAAGAGATCTTTAAACTCATTGAGTCCAACCGCAGCCTGACCCTACCTAGTTCCACCTCTAGACCATGTCTTCAAGCACAACATCGACTCATCTTTTAAATCCCTCCAGGGATGGTGACTCCACCACTGCCCTGGGCAGCCTGTTCCAATGCCTGACAACCTTTTCAGTATGGAAATTCTTTTGATGTCCAACCTAAATTTCCCCTGGTGCAGTTTGTAACCATTTCCTCTCATCCTATCACTTGTTACCTGTGAGAAAAGACCAACCCGGACCTCTCTGCACCCTCCTTGCAGGTACTTGTAGAGCAGTAAGGTTTCCCCTCAGCCTCCTTTTCTCCAGACTACCCTTAGAAAAAGTTATATCCCCATCTATGTGAAGAACCTCACAGCAGACTCTCCAAGGACGACAACTTATTATTTTTGAACAATTTCTAAATAAACTCCAAGCCACTTTTTTATAAAGGAGGATGGTATTTGCAGAAAAGGTCAAGGCTATAACAGTCAGCATCCTCGGAGATAGGAATTCTCAGCCCCTGCAGCTTCCCATAATTTGTCATGTCTTCAAACCCTCAAGTCCCCATCTTACATTCCCGATCAAGAGAGACATGAGGTTTTGATTTCAAAATGAAATGCTCCACTGTCTGGGATGTTTTTCCCTAAAGAAAATGTACAGAAACAAAAATTGTTAGGATTTCACTAATTATATGGTTATGCTTAGCCCCAGCCCTGTGCCAGGACCTGTTAGTGCTGGGACCAAAGGAACAGACCTGGGAGGGACATTGGGAGGCATCGGTGGAGCTCATGCTCTGAGGAGTTCCAGCTGCACCCCCTTGCATCCCCTCTCCACAATTCAGTTCTGGTTGGTCACCTAACAGGTGACCGTGGTGGGACAGGGTGAGGAGGCTGCCTGCCTGGCATTGCTCAAGGCTTGAGATCTGCTGTGTTTGTCACTGGGGAAGCATCATGCAGCAATTTCTGACTTGAGCAGGTGTGAGAGAAGCCTTTCCTGCGAGAGTCTGCGAGGAGAGCATGGAAACACGAACATAACTAGCAGTGAAAACTGAGTGGGATTTGTGTTTCTGGTGAGGCGTCAGGAAATAGCTTTAAAAATGCACTGCTGAGAGGCTCCCCAGCAAGCTTTAACCATTCCCTCACCTGGGAAGCTCGCTGTGATGAATTCATCAGGCATGACGCAGCAGAGAGCTGCTCTGGAACTGCCTCGGCTCCCCTGGCATCTCCAGGCGTGGGTCCTGGAGGAGAGCCGATGGCGGTACCTGGGAACCGTAACGACGGCCGCAGAAGCGCTGGCAGTAGGCTCGACTCAGCTCACGATGTGGGCTGACATATGTAAATTGCCATATACATTTGTAAATGTTTTGGTATGCCTGAGCAAGCCAGGATCTGGAATTAATTTTCTTCTTTCGTGAGCCTAGACAAGGGAGCCCATGGGAGAATAAATCCAAAGAGACCACATGTATGAATCTGGGGGGGGGCTCGTTCAGTTGGGTGAGACCCGTGCATGGACGTGCACCCGCGATTCAAGTTGTCTCGAGTCGGTTTCCCTTACCTCGCTTGTAAAGCTACTGGGAGCAAACCAAACTAAGACCCTGCCACTCTTGAGGCAGCTTTGTATGCTAATATTAAATGTCTTGTAAGTTACACACTTCTCAGGTTGTGCAATGCAGAATCCCTGCTCTGCAGTCTTTCAGGGCTTTTCCTCTCCGTGCTTCTGCACTTTTTAATGTCAGCACTCTGTTACTTACTGTGCTATTTTGTGAGACGTGATGCCCTAAGGGAAGGTAAGGGTCACTTCATCACTAAAGCCTAGCCACTTCTTGGAGCAGAATGCAGTCTCACCACTTTATGCATCAGGAGATGAAAAATAACTTTTCTAGTTGAGATTGCAGGGAGGATGGTAGAGGACAGAACGCGATTACCTTGGCTGCATGACAGCCACAGCGTGGATCAGCTCCTGTGAAAAAACACAGTGGGGTATTCAATGCCAGCAAGTGGTCCCACACCAGTACAAGCCATTCCCTGGCTCTAGCCTGGCTGCTGGATGGTCTGAGATCACATCCCACCGAGCTCTGTCACATCTCTACTGGCAAGATGCACTTTCCCGCTGATGTTTGATGACAGTCTGTGGCAGGATTATAAAGAGCTGTTGCACTGAAAGGCAGAGAAATGCTACAGGTCCTACATTGCTGCAAATCACATTTAGGCTTGTGAAGCCCATCTCATCCAAAGGCTTTAACTGGATTAGTTATTTTTAAACCCCACAGGAGGAGTGTTAAAAATGTGCTTTTTCATGCAAGAAGCCTTAAAAAAACCCTGTGCTTTATGTTCTGAGGTACTTTCTCATAATTCCCCCATCCCCTTGCTGCCTACACCCCAACACTGTATGAAAATGATTATGGAGACAACACAAAGTGCTGTTTCTGCAGCTTGCTTTTTGTAAATCTTAGGATTTTGCTTTTCTCCTTTGCTGAAGCTCCAGTAGGCATTTAAGATATGTGATCATTGTGGGGATGGCGATGGAGTGATCTGAGAATTACAGCTACTGTATGTGCCTGTTAACATCCCCAAACAGAGCCACTGGCTGGTGCATATCGAGAGATTAATAGCTGACAGTGGAGAGCTGAATGGATGTCCACTCTTTTTTAAGTAACATCTTGAAGGGGTAGCTCTTGCTACCACATGAACTGTGGTTTTGTACAAGCAAGACAAATCTTATCAGCTATGACAGCTTTTGAAAAGCTTTGCCATTGTGTTTGTTAATGGGGCTGGCTGAAATCCAGGGCTTTGGCTCTGGGCTGGGGGCTGCTGACGCCTTGCCTGTGGGTGGGTGCTGTGGTGAGCCACAGAGCCCATTCCTGGCCCTTATGAGATGTGCCTGTATGACCTGTATGAGTTGTGCCTATAGCAAACCCGTTGAGCTCAGCACACCCCCTCCCAAGGGACTGCTGTAATCCAAGATCATCAGGGCAGTGAGAAGAGGAAACCCATAAGCACCTCTGTCTCCCTCCCTTCCTACCCTCAATGCAATCTGATTTATAGATGATGGGGTGGCTCTGACATGCTGTAGTGAACCCACTCCATGACTCCTGCTGAGGGCAAAACCTCCCTGAACAAGCAGGGGCTTTCTGAGCCTCAGAAGGGCACAGACTCATGTGTTTTTCATCCTGTAGTTTGTTCTGCATCTCCTCTCTAACCCTCAAACCAAGCTGCCAGGTCCCAGCTAAGCAGACTGGGAGGTCTGCCTTACTGGGGGAATGACACAGCGGTGACAAGGTCTCTGTCCCAGCACCAGCTCTGATGGGTATACAGAGAGGAAGGGCTGGATCTGTCCCCAAGTCCTGTTGAGCCAAGTCACCTCTGCTGCTGCCCGGCTGGCACAGGGGACAGGACGGGCTCTGGGGGGGTCAGCAGACAGATTACCTCTGCCCCCCTCGGCTGAAGCTGCTGGCCTGGCTTCAGAGGGCTTTTCTTACCCCTTATCACAGCAGCTGAAATTCCAACTAAACAAAACCCAGCCACAGACTTATTCAAAACATTTATTAGTGTTTAAGGAAAATAATAGTGTGAAAGGTACAGAGCTTCGTCTAAAGCCATATGCATTTTCTGTTTTTACAAGCTTATTAGGCTGCAAATTCTACATGAGATCAAACTAGTACGTTTTTCTCCCAGAGATTTGGAATTAAGGACAGTTTGTCTTTTTTCTTCTCTCTTTGATTTTGCATTTTATTTCAGCACTTTAAGTTAGGACAGCATTTTCCAGGGTTTACTGCTATCTTTTCCCAGTAGGCATTTTGCTTCTCCCAGTATTTTCATTCCAGAACAAGGCTCATTCCAGATGCAAAGCGTAAAGGAAACATTCATACCTTGGCTTTTAAGCTAAACCTCCTTCATGAACAGCAAGTTCATAAGGAATGTTAATTAAAGCATCATACAGTATCTAAATGGATTTTTTTTTCCTTTTTAATAAAGAATTAAGGCTATGTAGATGTCACAATAAAATAATCTCAGGTAAAACACATCCTATTTGTTAGATATGAAAGAAGGTTTAACAATAAATAAATGATTTATGCTGTCAATAACATTATGGAACTGTATAAAACTATATTTACGCAGCTTTAAACATAAAAAAACATACTAGTGGCATGAATATATACAACACAGGTCATGACGTACGTTTAAATTATCATAGCCAGCAGTGTTCTTTTTTAAATGGAGACACTATAATAAATAGAAATGTTAAATATTTACAATAATAGCATATGTGAAATCAGTAGATGAACACATAAAATCTTCACACACAGAGGAAAAAAAAAGTTATGCCTTATACAAAAATCCCTCCCACCCACAGCTTGACCCCTCCCTCCCCCAAATTTTCATTGACTAAACAAGGGGAATATACAATTTTCCCCACAGAACAAATGAATACAAATAAAACTGTATGCATGCTGAGGTGATACGTTGACTGAGACATTCAAGGATGTAGATCTATATGTTTGGTTCCCATTGATGAATCAGACCTCTAATGAGAGAGGGATCTTAAGTTCAGTTCAATGCAAGAATGTTACGTTGGTAGCGAGTTGTTTCTGGTTTGGTTTTTTTGGATTTTTTTGCTAAAATGCTTGGATTGTCTTTTTTTGGTCTGAGCTTGTTCTTCATGGTGGCTATATGCCACGAAGGGGGAGAGGATGCTCACAGGAAACCCATGGAGGCACGCTTGAAATCTTCTTCTGGTACCACCAGGAGCCGCTCAAGATTTTGGAGCAGAGGAGTTGGCCATCAGAGGCAAGCCCAAACCAACCTTGGCAAGCACCTCCCTGGGACAGCCTGGGTGCCCCATTGGCAGAAAGGCTGTCCTACCACCCAGCAGGGCAGCAGGCACTCTTGCTGCCAGGAGCTCTGCTCCTCAGGTCAGCGTGGTCTTCACCGCTACAGTACCTGGGTCCGATCTCACCTCTGCCCAACTAATTCAAATGAAATTGTATCACAGAACTTAAATTCAAGCAGGATCAAGGTCATTTCTTATAACAAAGACCTGGTGGTCTTGCACAGACACATCTTTTTAACTTAATGGTCCTCTCTTGCTTCCTACATGGCTTAAAAGCAATGCCTGTAACTTTGGCAGGTGGATACATGCATTAAACCCTGAACATAGCTATTAGGAGCTGTTTGCTTGGCAGTAACTTAAGATCTTGAGTTGGAAAGTGGAGCCAAATTCCAACACCCTCTACTGTTTATACAGCTCCTTCCCACCATGCGACAAGACGTACGTTAGTTCACTGGGTACGTTCTGTCTCTACCGAACTGCCTTCCTGCCCCCACAGCTTTCCTCCCAAACTTTCTAAATGAAAAGGCTCAAATCCCTGGTGCAATTCCTGCTTTCTAAGAAAATTTGCTTTTTCCCTAGAGGAAGCAGAAGAGCTCACCCTTCTGTCCCCATGGATGCTGTAACCTCCATTTCCAGTACGGTATTGGGGGATACAGGACTGCAGATCTGCAACATGAAAATTGCAACTGCATAGGGGGTAGGTGTCCCAACACCTCCTTCACACTTAAGAACTGCTTAGAGACAAAAAGCTCTTGACACTCTTCATCTTTAGTAACTCATTCTGCAGAGATCTGCAGGTGGTCATTATTTGCATGACAATTAAAAAAACCCAAACAAGTCAGCTTGCTGTCCTTATCTTTGGCATTTGGATTAACCACAGCTGACAGGCAAGGTTAGAGTGGGGCATTACACCCCAAACCACACCGTGATACTGCCAAGGAGAGACAAGACTTTTCTGATGGCACTTCAGAAGAACCGAGTATGCAGATGGGGTCCTTCGCTGTCAGACTATGCCCACTAAGCTCGGGCTGTCCCTAAGAGTGTGGGGCTGTATCACTGAGTGGGCAGCGGTAAGCAGAGAATATGCACAGGGGTTTTGGCGGTCCAAGAGCATGCTCTTGGGGGTCCTCCATACTGTGGAAGTCCTAACAGTCACACTGCCTTGTCTGGAAGCTGACTACTCACTTTTGATATGCTAAAGAGACCGGATTAGTAAATGTCAAGTTATGCAGTGGTTTAAAAACAAACAGGGGGCACTTAAACTAGGCAGCATCACCCAGATGGGAACAATGGCTCAGAAGTTAGTTAAGAAAAAGCTGTGGAGCTCCAGACTGCATGGTTCCTGTGTGAGAGACACGGTAGCTGTATCATTAGAGAGCGTCACATATAGAGCCTTGAGCTCTTGCTTCTCAGCCACAGGCAGAAACCAAATCCCCCTGGAATTCAGCCATCTGCTGCAAGGCTGCACCCTAAGCCTTCAGAGGTGCTAAGCCACAAGTGCCGCATGTAATCTGGCTGAGCCCTCTTGGAACCTTCTCCCCAGCCAAGGGGACCAAGGAAAAAAAACCAAAACAACCAACCAACCACAAAACAATCCCCAAAACAACTGAACAACCTCCAGACAAGATCCTAAATTTCAACTGATGTTCGTTTCATAAAAAAGAGGAAACAGGTTTAGTCAGAGACATTTTGCCACGTTTGGTGGCTACTCAAGTGTGTTTACTGGATTGATAACCCATTGCCACTGCTCTCCCTTTGCTACTATATACACTGTTGCTGAAGTCCATATATATCTTGCAATGCCCTGTGCTTGACCTCTGAATGGGAAATGCTTTGGAATGTCCATAGACGGGAAGATGGGACTCAACGGAGGAAGTTTCCAGTGGAGGGGGAGGATGGGGGGGAACGAGGAGTTGGTGCCTTTTTTCACCTCCGGATGTCAGAGAAGTCGGACAGTTCATCTGCCCGGTCCATGATCCCATGTGCCCCTTTGGGACTGTGGCCCCCAGCTTTCACCCGGGCATGGGCGTTCAAGTGACCCTTAGTACCTCTCTCTCCCTTAGATGCTCGTGAGCTCTCCCTGTGGTCGGAGTCGGAGTGAGCCAGCATGTCCCCACGGCCAGCAGCAGCTTTGCTGGCTTCACCAGCCTTCTTCTCAGGACCCAAGATGGTGTCACCATGCACAGCTGTGGTGCAGAAGCTGAGGATGGAGCAGAGACTTCCCCAGTTCTGTTCACACTGGGCCTGGACACTTCTTGTTATTGCCTTTTTCACCTCGTCGCCACAGGTGAGCAGGATATTCACTAGGTCAACATATGGCCTACAGGTAAAGGGAACAGTGACAGGAGAGTCAAAAAATACATCGAGGTTATCTGTCAGGAAACAAGCACTGGCCTCTCTGCCTTCCCCTCCCTGGTGCACAGCACAGTTCAGTAGCACTAGCCCTCGCCTCCCACTGACTGCTTTGTAGACCAATTCTGCACCATGTTTATTAAGCAATCTATTATATTCTAATTTGCCAGATTGCTGTAGGAAATACACAGATGGCATCCAAACAAAGCTTCACTCAAGTGCTGGATCTCACTTGATTGCTCCCTCACTGGAGATGCTCTGGGAGAACTGTCATGCCCACCAGAGGAATGTATGAGGTTTGTATGCTTAGCAAATGGGGCTATCAAACTGAAGAACTGCTACCTCATTTTTTTCCATGCCCCTTCATCTTTATCACTCATATTACATGACAAAGGCCCATGCCCAGAGCCATCCACTTCAAACAGCTTGCTATCTCCAGGCTGGTACAGAGAGAGGCCGATCACTAGTCTGCAAGAGGGAGGCTTTTCCTCACCTCTGTGAAGAGCAGCAGATGCTCAACTACAGATTCTCTGGCTTTTTTCATCTTTAGCTTTCCTTGATGCACCAGGTGTTGATCTCCACCACAGGCAAGATCCTATCAAGACTCAGTATCCAACTGTGCAGAGCTCACAAGCAAATCCACTTTGGTGGCACTGCTTCTTCCCACACCAAGTTTTTTGTCTTAATTTCCTTAGAGTTAAGTACAGCTTTCAGCACACACCTTTTCTCAATCCAACAAGGACTCCAAACGAGCCATGGCCAAACATCATTTCTGCTCGCCCCCACAGCACAGCGCAGCCTGTGCGCAGGCACCTCGGCTTCCTCAGCCACGGGTCACCGAGTGCGGCGATGTTAAAATAGTCGCGGTCACAAGCTCTGTGGGTCAATATTGATGCTGTCTATTGACACAACTGCTCAGCTGCTTGTGGGCACGGAAGGACGTGCTTAGAAGTCTTCCACAGTGGGAACGATCTGCAAAGTGGAGAACTGCCTGGGGTCAGCAGTGGTGGCTGTATGGGGTGGTGGGGGTGCACCGTCCAGGCACACCGTCTGCCAGGTCTGGGGTGTGTGGACAAGTCTAAATCTCTTCCCATAAACTAAGAATATATGAGGAAAACAACAGACTATGACTAGTGTCTGACACTACTATGATTTTGCTTTGCCCAAATAATTTTGCTTAAACTCATTTTGAGTGACTAATCTTGGAGAGCCATCTATTCCCCTATCTCAAAATATTTCCCATGTTTGGCCTGTTTCTGCTGTTTGAAAAAAACCAACCAAAACAGTTACTTGGACTGCAGCAGCGAGCGATCTGCCAGGGCCTGTCACCACTTCCACCATGGCAAATCGGCCTGACCCCCACCCCACCGCAGCTGACTCGGGAGGAGGCTCCAGCGCCCCGATGGCGTTCCTCAGCACTCCTCAGGAGAAAACAGTCAGAACAGAGAATGAGTCTGAGAACTGCCACTTGCTTCTCCGCTCTTAGTGTTCATTTTAAACGTAAAGTAGAAGATGAGAGAACCGGGCACAGAACATATGAAGTGATCCGGCAGAAGGAGGAAAAAGAATAATAAATCAGTTGTTGAAATTGGGCATAACCTTTACAAGGATCTTTGGAAGAAAAGGGTTGCTGGTAAGACTAAAAAGTGGCTCAGCTGCCAAATATTTCAGGTATTCAGAGCCTGCCAGAGCCCTGTGGATTAATACTGGCCCGTTTCTCCTTTGCTGTTTTACTTTCTTCATTTCAGCCGGCCTGACCATAGTACCTGAACTGAGCACAAGGCTGCAAGTCAGCAGACGTGATTTTATTTCCAGCTCTGCCACACTTGCCTATTGATCTTGAACAAGTTCCTTAGTTCAAAAGCTTCAGAGATGTCCTCTAAATTTAGGGGAGGAGAGGAGGCTGAGCTAGCTTCTATTTGGGGAGTCCCACATAGGAAAGCTAAGCTCTGACTTCCCGAGATGCTGGAAATGAAGTATAGGAAGCTCTAAATGAGATTGCCTATTATGGGTGTTCAGCCGAATGATAGGTCTCTCCTCAGACCAAGAACCCTCCAGTTAAGCTCTCCAGATACAAGCTGCTGCCTTTGAGCTTTCCTGCTTTAGCCTGTTTGTAAAACATGAATAACTAACTTCTCTCTGGACAGGCCTTTGACTTTCATAACTCTTCTCATCCCAAAATGATGATGGGTGGAATTATCTGGTACTAAGTACCAAACTTATCACCTACTAACACAGCCTAGGCAATGCCCCAGAGAGGTGCTGCTGGGCAGGATGCTGCCCTTTGCCCTGGGCACAGCCAGCAGCCCTGGCAAGGCCAAGATCTGCCACCAGACACACCTTTGGTCCCAGCCTCAGGAACGTCCACAGAAAGGGCCTTGTGTTCAGGTCACCATGTTCAGCTCGTACAAACCACAGCAAATGATTCTGTATTTGAGAGTAAACCAGCATCAAAGCACCTTTCTGCAACTGCAGCTTAAGTATTAGGGATTTTTCACCAGAAAGTAAGGGAATCATGGCACAGCTCCTTGGGAGACCAATGAAAATGCAAGGCTAAAAGTCCCAAATAAATTACTCTGTAAAAAACTAAACCAAAACAAAAGTATCCATCACTATTGTTGGGATTTGGAGTTTCTGTGCTGGTATCTGCTAAGGATAAGGTGGCACAGAGGTGTGGTAGGAAGATGCTTTAAGGTAAGCCTGCTGTCAGGCTGTGGCTCAGTCTTGTTTGGGAGTGAGATGTTCACCTGCAAGAAAAACAGGCTCCAATTTTTGCATCTGTGCACAAAGAGTTGGTACAAACAGCTTGCGCCTGGTTTACTGCTGTCATGTAGCAGCTTTGATCAATTCTGAATAGGTTTTGTGCCTGCTGTTCCTTGGAGGGCAGCTGTGCTCCCAGCCAGAGGGATGAACTCCTCTGAATCTGACTTGTGCCTTCATTTTGTACACCTCCATGTTTTATTAAAAAGCATCTGAAATTAACAAGGAATAAGATGAATGGGAGATTACCTGAGGGACTGCAGCTCTTTCAGGGACAATTAACTACACGACATTTGAAAGTATGTATTTAAAGAAGAAATTATGATCTTACTGACAACTTTGCACAGACCTTCTTCCCCCTTCTCCTCTAGCTGTCATCTTTAAGAAGATACTGGGGTCAGGAACAGTGCCTTTGAGCTCGGAAAGCACAGGCACATTGTGAGATGCCTCTGCAAGCAGCAGACACTGACACTGCATTTGCTAAAGGACCAGAGAGACAGCCAGACCCAACCTCAAACCATTTCATGCACAGTCACATCTAGCCCTTCATAAAAAAATCTCATCTTCTAGACTGCAAAGAAAGCTTGACACAGTAGATGGGAAATCAAGACGTGCTTAAGGCCAGAGGGAGGCGAAACAGCTCTTGGGCCATTCCCAATGGGGTACAGCCCATTGGCACCATCATGCTCCTGGAAGGAGCTCCCACGCCTCTGACTGCACTAGCATGGAGACACTTACTCATGCTGCAGCAGGTCTTTGAAGTGAATCATCTCCACAATGACCTGGACGTTCTCCTTGGCAGCGGAGCAGAGGTCATGCTTCAGGTAGCACTCCCGCTGTAACTGGAACACCATCTCTTTAATGGCAGGGCACTTACGGCTGATGCAGCTGAATTTATGCCTCAAGGCATGAGCCTTACACTTCAGAGCGTCTTTAATGAAGGATTTTCCCTGAGAAGAAAAGAAATGGAGTAGGTCTGTATTTTTGTCCATTAAGCACAGCAGCTGATTTATGCCCAGCTAGTTGCTCCTCTGTAGTACAATGTCAAGGGTTATTAGATTGTTAAGGGTACCATTTAATGGCTTTTCCCCCTATTCTCTTTGTTTCTCTGCCCTTACAGATCACACCAAGTTACCTGGCCTTGCCATTCCAGTGGAGCTGAATACACAGGGCTTCCTCACTGGTATTTTGAGGTTTCTTCTACCCCAACGGTTGAATGCCCAACAAGGGAAAGGGTGAAGGTAAGCACCTTGAAATAATCCAATGCTTCAGTTACTGGTTTTGTTCGATTCTGGGGTGTCAGCACACGAGGTTCACACAAAGGAGGGGGTATCCTGCCATGGCTGAGGCCTCAGGACCACAAGCAGATACTCATTCAGTAACTGCAAACCATTTTTTTTAAATTTTAAAATTAGTTTGCAACCTCACAGACATATACACACCATATATATGCACGTGCCTCATTCCCCATCTGTCAGTATTCCCTCTACTGCCACTTACCCAGAGGACTCAAATCAGCACTATTAATAATCTTACAGTGTCTTGACACTTGTTTGCAGCAAGAAATTATTGAGATAAAAAAATTAATGAAGAAACTAAAAAAGTAAGTTGCAGGGAAGCTGCTTTAGCAACATCTCTATAACCACTGTTTGTGATTCCCTCATCTGACTGCTTTGTGGGTATCACAGCCATCCCTTCCTTTTCTCTTTGTACCTGATACTACAGATGCCCTACATGGTGCATGTGTCACAGTGACAGCTCTGCTTAGACACTCTTTGCTGAGCCAGAGGTGCATGGAAGCCTCCTGCACCACCTCCATCTCTTCATTAGCTGGAGACTGCTTTACACAAGTGCTTCACGGGGACCAAGTTCTTGCTAACCTTTACCCAGAATACACTGGCACTGCTCCACTGACATTAATGAAGATTCACCCAGGCCTGCAAGCAGATTTTGTCCCCGAATTGTTTCAAGTCAGAAACATTTCTTGCTGATCAAAGAACTGCTTCAGTCATCTTCTATTCCCTACGCCAAAGGCCCTTACTTGCCCTTCCCTTTGGGAACATTCAGAGCACATCAGGCAAATAGGGATAAAAGAGAAAACTCTTAAGCAAACCAAACCTGACATCAATTCTCAGGTTTCCAAGGGAGGGAAGGAGAGCAGAAAGCAGAGAACAGAAAATGGCCAATGTTAGTCTTGTCATTTAATGAAGCCTGAAATAACTATAGATATACAGAGATGAACCATGAAAAGCAGTGTCATAGGAGAGGCTAAAGTCACCTCTATACTAAATAAAGCTCCAGGGGCTTAATACTTCTGCCCTGCAATAGAGACAGCCTGGATGTGAAATGAGCTGTATGTGATCGGCAGCATCTGGGGATTTTGGGGAATAGAATCTGTGCTCAGCCTCCGGTGGCATGTTCCCCTCCCTTCCCAACAGGGATTTACTTCTTTGTTCAACTGTGCTCACTGGAAGAGTATTGCGCAAAATTACACAAGCATCTTCTGGAAGGCACTAGAAATTAAATTGACTGTTTTCAGATACCTACAGAAGAAACAATTCCCATTTTAAAATCTAGCCAGACCCTTTGAAAGTCCTTCAGAATCCAAACCCAGATCTCCAGCTCTTCCAAAATGTTTCCAACTGGGTGGTCCCAACATCCCTCCCAGAGCAGGCTGAGTCCTGCAGGCAGCAGTACTTTATACCATGCTTTTAACAATGCCATGTAGCTGGTGCTTTTAGTCAAGTTATTCTGCAAACTGCATGGTCAAGCCAAATGCCGCTGGCCTGGCATAATGTTCTCTTCCCTCTGCACTGAAATGGGAGAGTAGGTTTACAAGACATAATAACAGGATGTCTCAGTGATGCATAAATGGTCTGGGGAGAAAATGAAGGAGGCAAACTTAATACTGCATACCGTCTAAGTAATGCATTTTAACATCAGTGCTTGAACCAAAGACTTATTTGAATATAGCAGCTTTAGGAGGTTGCCTGTACTGGTTGCATAGAAGTCTTGAGACCCAACTTTAATGTCTGGACACTGGGAAACATTTTGATATGTCTAAATGAACTGGGTGCATTTGGGTATTTGTTTCTATTTCAGAATCAAGCAAGCTTTGAACAAACATGGTGCAGAAGCTTAAGTGCTTAGTACATTAGTGTCCAGATTTAGTTATCCTGAGTACAAGTGGAGGAAGTGATCACAGGGTAGAGGTAGAGGCTGCCTGTCTCCTGGGACAAGCTGCACAATGCTGCTCTATGACTGTTCTTGGGTCTTGATTCTGAGCTTTTCAACAGAAAAAGAGATCTTATTGAAGCTGGTCATGTGCAGAAGTAGATTTGCTCCATAAAGGTCTTTTTTTCCCCTCAAAGATGTGTTAAAGAACTGAAATACATGCCATGGGTATACTAGAAGCAAGCAGATATACAAGACATTTCACTGTGTTACCTGGGCATCAAACTTTCCAGCGTTGTGCAGGAATGTCATGCAGATCTCGTGTAAGCCTCGGATCTCGCAGGAATTGTTTTCAAAGCATTCGAACACTCCGCATCCCACATCGCCAGCATTAACCAGGCAGTGCTGGATTTCAGCTAAAATGAGCATTGATTACAGTTAATTTGAAGAACTGTTCACAAAAGCTGGTGGTGGGTAGGGTGGGGAGGTAAAGAGTTATTTTGCTAACATCATCAGCTCAAAAGAAAAAACACATGTGTCAACGGTTATTGTACCCACAACATGCCCGCTTTTTACAGAAATTAGGCCAAACTTTGGGTGTATTATGTTATGAAAGTGATATCCAAGAAGTAAATGCCAAATCCACCATGCTTACGTCAAGCTATTTCACTTGAGAATTGTCTAATGCTTTTGCATTCCTCAGGGGCAAAGGACGGGCATGATTTTTGCTGTGTGACTGTACAAAGTCCCCCATCAAATTCAAGTGCCAAAATGAGAAGTCCAAGACCCAGACAGCTAAAATTTCTCATTTCTGGTACTCTGGGCTAGTTTCTGGCTATTTAGCATGATGCTTTTTACAGACCACTAGTTTTCCCGTTCTGATATCTACAAAGTTAATGGCAAACTCCCACTGATAAATAAGTCCTTTGCACTGTGTTGCATAAAGCTGCAACTACATCCTCACCTATGCATAAATCAATTGAAAAGAAGTATTTATATATGTAGCATATTTAATAGATCTACTGGAGTGTGTGGATCTGATGGCACACTGGATCTGCAAGAGTACCAAGCTTTAGTAGACACTGGTGCCCAGTACCCTGATACCACCAAACTATAAAGGATCAGAACCTGTATTTCAGGAGTGACAGGGGGATCCCAACACTTGACTCTGCTAGAGGCTCCATGCATCCTGGGCATAGACTTCCTCCAGGGAGGGTACTTCAAAGACCCAGAAGGGTACAGATGGGCTTTAGGAATAGCTGTGCTAGAGACAGAAAAAAACGAACAACTGTCCCTTCTGCCAGGACTCTCAGAAGACCCCTCTGTTGTGGGGTTGCTGAAGGTTCATATGTGTTTATTCTGCCATTTCAGATGTTATGTAATACTGAAAAAAAAAATTGCTGCCTGATACGCAGAAAACCCCAAAATCTAATTAATAAGATGCTTCTGGTCCTTTAAAAAAAAAAAAGAGAGAAAAAAAAGAAAAAAAGAAATAAAGGATGTAGTAGTACTGCCAGAGGTAAGGTGGTTGCTGAAAAAGCCTGGGTATAAAGTTAAACAGGAGCAGCTTTTAGATCAGAACTGAGGATGCTAAGAATTCCTGTGCCCTAGTGGTACCTTTAATTAAAGCTCGTCCTTGGGAGCCAGCCTAATCCCCCTCGGAACCGCAGCGTGTTTCAGGCACCCCCAGCCTCCCCCTGCGCCATGCGGTCCATTTGCAAGTCTTTACAGCAACTTTCGGTATCATTTCAACCCTCGGCGAGGCAGAGAGACACGACCCGCGGATGTCAACGCAGACTGACGGAGTTCACATGAATCCACCCCCCACAGCCCAAACCTAAACCACCGCCGCTGCTTTTGATTTATTTTTCTTCCCCTTTCCCCCCCACTCTCCCGTACCTGCCCCGGAG
>VXBZ01012291.1:30230-52300 GCA_013399135.1 Heliornis fulica
CGCAAAACAATAGTCTTATTTTGCCATTTCTTTCCTGAAATTTCATGGGTCTGTGGCACAAGAGGCTTTTTTTTTAGCCTTGTATTAAATGGACACGGCTTACTGAACTTTCAAACAAGCTCTCCACCTAATATTTGTTTGTTCACACCCATTTACACTCCCTTGATTTGTAACAGGTCTGAATAAGGCTTATTTTTTTTAAATAATCGGTTAATGAAGTTTTATCTGAATAGTCATAAGCCTATTAGTGCTTGAGTTGTCCATCAAATCCCCCCTCCCCCCCAGAGGGTAAACAAGACCAGAAATCCTTTTGCATTTGAAATAACAGGCTGGGAAGAAAAGAAGCAAAGAAGGATAAAAAAAACCCAAGCCCCACATTCGGTCCTTTTTAAATCATAAAGAGACACTGGAAAAGGGGCATAGACACAAAGGGGTTTTGTTTGGTTTGGTTCCCCCCCACACCCGTTCGCCTCTTCTCCCTCCTTTGTAGGTCACCTTTACTATGAAGACATTAATGCTTCAAGTCTTCATTTGCGTAAATGAAGAGAGCAAGTTCGACACCCCACTCAGGTAACCGCCGTACCCTCAGCACTGATGAAGGGGAAGAGTGTCCATCCCTGCATCCTGGCACTGGGGAAGGAGGGACGCTGAGTGGGGCGATGACCAGGTCCTCTGACGAAGAAGGGGTGGGGGGGGAGCTTCCCTGGAAAGGGGCAGGCAGTTTTGAAGGAGGACCAGTTTGAGGGCACATCACCAAACACGCAGGGCTCTGGTGGAAGAGGAGCAGGCAGACATGTTGTGCTGAGGGATGGCCTGACACTGGCCTCCGCACCCCAGGAAGGGCTGAGGGCAGCAGTCGAGGGGGAGAGCGTGGCAGTCGTGGCCTAGGAGCCATTTGGCAGCTGACCCTCCGCCCCAGGGGAGCATCCTGGCAGGCGGGAGAGCCCCCGCTCCCCTGAAATAAACAGCAGCCTTCCCGATGCTTCATTAAACTAACACAGCTTCCCGCCATTGCCCCGGCAACCGACACAGACCTCCTGTTTGCCAGCTGGGGGAATTAAAGGCAGCCTGGCAGCCAGCTCCCAGCTCCTCTGAAAGCTCCCCTTACACTGTCAGAAAGCATCCCCAGGCAGAGGAGGGAGACGGATCCCCCCCAGTGTGCCAGTCGAGATGGGGGAAGTCCTGCCTGCCCCCGCTCTGGCAGGCTGTGGTCCCCAGGGGTCCAGGGACTGCACCACTGCCACCAGTGCTGATGCTGGAGGGTAACACAAAGCTGGAGGGCTCGCCAAAACAATCCCTGGACTGGAAAAGGACTAAATAACCCCCTGAAACGTCCAATGGCACAAGGGTGGATGCTGCTCCCCATTGCAGCATCACCTCTGTCCAAACGTGATCAATAGTTCACATTAATTAGCAACACACTTGTCTCGCTGCCCATCCACCAGCTGAGCAAGCACATTACATCCTTGGTTTTCTTCCTTTTTCTTCAATCACGTATGCAGCGAGATATGCCTTAATGCAAGCTCCCCACTCCCATCATCCCCTTGGTGGGCACAGGAGAGGACAAGCTGCCCCATCCTTCGCTGCTCAGCTTTAGAGAAAGCCACCTCAGGAAGAGCTCCAAATGACAACATCAACGTTGTACCAGCCTCGAGCAGACAGACACCTTCCCGCCCCTCCACCTGCTCTCCAAACCTCCGTTCAAAACAGGTAGACGGTCCCTTCAGGCAACGCAGACGTCCCTGCACACACCCTCAGCAGAGAATCTTGTTATGCTGCTCAGATCCTCAAACTAGATCCACTGGGCTGGTGTGGATGCAATGTGCCAGCTGCTTCCAGCACCCTTCTCCGTGACAATTCCAGGCCACCAACACCACAAAGAAGGCTCGCAAAATTGGTGAGGAGAGGAAAACACCTCACTTCATAACAGTGATGAATAAAGGAGCACTATTCACTCGCTTGGGCACCCGCGTCTCTTTTGTCCTGTTTTCCATAACTACTGCCTGTGAGCAGAGGTCTCACAGGGAGGAGCATTAAGTATTTATTCCAGCTCTTGGGTTTGTCAGCTTCTGATGCCACCAACATGCTTCAATTCTACTTGGAAAACCACACTGCTTTTTTTTTTCTAACCCAGGGATCCCCAAACAACCCTTCAAAGGTACCCCCAACATCATTGGCAGCACCCCAGCTTTCCATAGCTCTGCAGCCCACATCTCTCACAATTAACTCTGTCCAAAGAAATCTGCTCCAGTCCTGCCTTTGCACAGTCTGCACACCCTACTCCTCTCTCATTCTCTGATAACATTTAGCTTTATGCAATACATCTTAGCTACACTTAGCAGAATTAAGACCCAAAAATGGAGGAAAACAGAAAACCTAATACCATCCAGGCTCTGGCCACTACTCTGCAGAGCATGAGGAAGTAGCACATGGAGAATGTGGAACTCTTTAGAAGCATTAAATAACACTCTCTGGCAATCTTGTAGGGATAAACATAAAGGTTCAAGGAACCCTCCAAAAATTAGCCTAGAGATCCCACCTCAGTGATAGATGACAGCACTATAGTTGGTGGTGTCTGAGCAAATCTTGAGCAGAGGAAAATATGGGGCAGGAAAATAGAAGCTCTCCAAAGAACTGTATGAAAGAGGATGCCTTTGAGGTTAAGGTGGAAAGGTATGAACACTTTGACATCACCCACTGTAAATTATAGTGACGGTGGGAAGAATATTGCCTTAGCTTTGATGAGGTATGCAGAGAAAAACAAACGCCTTCACCTCCTTGCAGAAGAAATTATGAAGGGAAATTGCAAAGAGAAGATGTGCATGGAGACCACTGCTACTAATGACCATTAGACAGAGAAGCCTGGTTAAAAGCTGTGGGACAGCTGACAGTCCTGGTTTAACCATGTCTCCCCTACTTGGGAAGTTTCTGACAGTCTCATCTTCTGGTTCTCTCCTTCTGCAGGACTCTGACCTCTCAAAAAAATCACACACAAAAAAAGCAGTTTTCCAGGTCTTTGGCGTTTCTTCAAAGCAATAAGACATCAAATCCCAGAGACTTTAAACTAAAATCCTTTTCCCAAACGGAAACCAATTTATGTTTCAATGTCTTTTTTTTTTTCAGGTAGTGCCTGTGCGTGGACAAGTCCTGAGGCAAAGGGGCACCTGCCCCAATCTGGAAGGCTCCGTGCCCTGTCCCCACCTCTCCAACAGAGAAGTACTCACAGCCTGCTGTTGCCAAACCTACATTTATTTTTTCCACACTCCTTGCTAATTAAACCTTCAGTCAGGTCTGCTTCTCCTCCCACCTGGACTAGCTCAACTCCCTACTTTCACATTATTTTCATTCTTCCCCAGACCCAAGAGATTAAGTTTCCTGAGTCTCAAAGCTCCCAGAGGATGGGGTAGGTAAGGAGCTGTCTCTTGGCTCAGGCAAAACATCGTCCCCCTCTGACTGCCCTCCTCTGGGGCTGGATTTCAGAGCAGAAGAGATCGCTGTCAGTGAGCCAAAGGCGCACAGGGGTAGGGGAGGTGCTGGTCTCCGTGTGCGCACCGCGTCCTCCTTCCTCGCTGCTGCCATACATGATTAATCATCCCTGAGACACGCCTGCTGCTTCCCTCTGGCTCTCCAACAACCACAACAGCGGCGGCGGCGGCAGTTGAGAGCAGAGAGACCTCCTCAGGTTCCCGGCCCTGGCCCAGCGAGTGTCTCCCAGCGGGGACCTCTGATCCTCACACACATCTCTCTCTTGCACGCGCCGGTCTGCCTCACGGCCTCACAATTAATCGCTCCCATCCCCCTGTTTTCAAACTCGGCTCGTCTCCCACCCCTCCCCCACCCCTCGTCCATCTGTGTCTAATTGCATTTCATCTGTAGTCATTCTCTGGAAAACTCACCGGGAAGGTGTCCAGGAGACTAGCACAAGCTTAAACACGCGCTTGACACTGGGAGCCGGGGGGAGGCCGGCTGCTTTGCCGGGGCAGATCGGTGGCCTGAGGGAGGTGGTCCTCTCCACAGCCCATCTCTCACCTCTCCACTCCCAGCCGGAGCAGGAGCAGGAGACGGGATGCCAGCCAGCGGGCAGGGGGCTGGCAGCCAGAGAGAGGCAGCAAGCAGCCAGAAAGGGTCGTTGAGAGCCGTTGGGGTGGAGGTGAGGCTGCTCAGATGCCAGCTCGTGCTCCACTGTGAGAAGTGCTTCCTCCTCTCCTTCCTCGGTCGAGCACTGGTGGCCTGATGGTGGGCTCTGCCAAGGCCAGTGCCATGCAAAGGCAGGGGAGAGACAGAGTCCTGCCAGCATGGCCTGCAGCCAGCAGGATCCGAGGGCTCCCCTTGCTTCCACTCTCCGGGATCCTTCCCAGTGCAAGTGCTTCCCACTTGCATTACCAGTGCATTACTGGTCCCTCCATCACCTTGCTGCTGCTGCTCTGATCCCATGGAGCCTCTTAAAAAACCCAAAAGTTATCCAAGGGCTTGTTCACCCTGGGAAGGGGGCAATAAGCCAGGCTCTGAACAGACAGCACACTGGGCACTGCACACCAGCTGAGGCCATAGCTACTTTTACTCAATGCCACTGGCACAAGTTGCTCAGCTCTTAATTACATATGAAAAATGACCACACAAATAGTTCAGAAGAGCTAGGGAGCCATAAACTCACACCCCAGCTTACTGCATGCTAACTTTCCTGCATAAACAAGCTTAAGTGTATAGTGGATTTATGCTCCAAGCAAGGTTTCCTCATCGAGAGGTGGCCCTCATTATGGACTATTTAAGGTTTTAGTCATTGTGTAGAAGATTTGTAGCCCAGAGGCTGAGCATACAGATTCATTTTGCATACGCTGGAGCCACCTGACTACTGGATAATGTGAAGGTATGGGCTAACATGGCTGCCCCAAAGGTCAGCTTGGCTCTCAGCAATGAAAGGTTCTCCTCCTCTGCTGCAAAGAGAGTGTCTTCCAGCTATGGGAGGGCAGGGACTGAACTACCTCATAAAAGGCCACATTAAGCTTTGACCATTTGCTGCCAAAACTTTAAATATAAGAATTCACAGCTCTGATAAGGGTGACAAATTTACTTTAGTAGATCAGCAATTTAGATCCAGAGAAATCTTTTCCAATTTCTTTTCTCCAAGCAGCCAGCCTTGCTTCTATCCAGGCTAGTGGTGAGGAAAGTGATTACACCATGTAACTCCCAGGCTTTTCTGTTCACTTGCCTTCCACTGCCAATGGCTACCCACCAAATTAATCACAGAAATGCAAACGCAGAAAAGCAATTGAGTTACCGTGACTTAACAAGTCAAGACTACCATTTGCCAGCTGAGTCACAGTAACACTGAACCAACCAACCTCCTGATGGTTTAAGCAAACATTTTACTTCTTATTGAAGTGAAGAAGGATTACAGAGTCAACTACTACAGCCCAGACGATAATTTATAACCTCATCGTGGTAAATCAACTTGCTGGCAATCATCTGTTCATACATTTTGCTCTGCCAATATCATACTGAGTCAAACCTTTTGGTTCCACCAAATGCCACAAAACAAATGCATTTCTGCAGTACAGCTGCAATACTGCTTGTGGTAAAGATGCAAAAAAACCCCAAAACTACATTTTTATCCTTTTAAGCCCTCTCAAGAAACTGTTCTAATGAAAAGTGCCACATTGAAGCTGTTCATATCCAGAAGCAGATTCAACACAAACACATGTAAATATATCTTTAAATAACCACAAAATATCCTGCCTTCTCCCTCATTCTTCCTGGGTATTGGACACAGAACCGAGAATCACAGAAGTCTGGGTTCAGTTCCCAGTTTTGATGCAGACCTTCTGCACCATCTCGAACCACACAACACAATTCTTTATGAGGCTATAAAATGGGGACACTACTGGTTTTGACACAAAGCAAGGTAGAATACATGCATCAATGCTTGTAAAAAGCTCTGTACAGAAGACAAGGGCTGTATAAATAAATATAAACATACACAACAGATTTAGCACTGCCCTGGAACTCTGACTTTGTAAGGTACTCTACAGAGAAGGGTATTTTCCTGATGCTTACCCATTTAATGAAAACAAGTACCTGTGAGAGAACAGACAGCACTCCATCTGCAGATGAATTTTATCTGCTTTCAATGCTAGTTCAGAGCCAGCACATGCTGGGAGTAAACAAAATCCATTACGAGACAACAATTTGTGACAAATAAGAGCAGTGCATTGGACTGCGTACCATTGAACGAGTCCTCATACACGTCAATATCACAGAAATTACCATCACCTGTCCAAACTCTTGTAACGATCAGGAATTGGGCAAGTCAACAAATCTTACCTGTCCTGCTGCTAGCAGCACTCTGCTCTGTGTCAACACACATCCCCCACACTGGCAGAGTAAGTTTTTACTGGTGTTGTCTGAACTGTATCGTTACAGTGCAAGGACTGTCAACCCTGTTTCCTTCATCAGCACAGAGTTCTTATCAGAGAAGAGAAGCACAAAAGGGAGAGAGAATTACGTACACACGAGCAGTGTTTCTCCGATGCTCAGCATAAAAATCTAATCAAAATTGTACCAGAATGGTGATGTGAAAAGCACCCTGCCAAGTCAGTAATAAAATTCATATCTTACATTTCCACAATATATCACCTCTCATCCCACATTACTTTACGCATTGTTGGGACTCAGATGAATCCCCAGATCAGAACAGATTTGTACTGGAATCTAACATTTTTGTTGGCATCACGTTCATTCAAATTACACCCTTAAGTGAGAGTAGGAGAACAGGCATTTAAAATGGCCCCTTGAATGTGGTGGCAGCCATTTTAAACAGGGCCCAACTCCTTCATGCCACTGGACTCAGTCCCTGAAGTTGAGTCCCACATTAGGTCCTGTTCCCCCTCCTGTCTCCCCCATAACAGAGGGAGGATGTGGCATTTTGTAGGGTGCCTACACTGCTGGCTCACCCCAGTAGGCCCCATTGATGATGTCCTAACTTCAAAAGCACACCACTTTATTCTGGAGACTGCAGCCACTGAGATCTGCTCAAGCTTCAGCATAAAAGGCAAAAACACCCATTTTCTCACCTTTAACCCTTCCTAAACAATAACACTCAACAGGTATTATAATGCAGAGACCAAGAACTACACGTTGTGCATCCAGCAGTAGTAACAGCTTCTCCTTTTTGTGAAGACATCGTGAAATGGGACAAAAATAGAGGTGACAAGGAGTGAAAAGTCATAGTCCACCTCCCTGTGGCTCATTATCCTAACACCCATCATCAAATCCTTCCTGACAGATGCATTTGTCAATGACTCAGATTGGAACATTCAGCAATACCATTCTTTCTCATCCTATCAATATGCCTATATGACAAAATTCTGTCCATTTTTGGACCAAAGATTTCACCTTCTGAAAGAGAGACACATAAAAGATAGGAGGCATTAGAAACCCCTAAGGAATGGTACATGTGTCTATAGCAGTAGATACCTTAAGAAAGAAGTGCTGATTGTGGTTCTTCATGCCCTCATAACATACCTGACCACTGCAGATCTAAATAGGGAAAGCATCTTCCAAAAGCTTGGCTAATACTACGTCGTCTAAACAAATACCAGGTTTTCTTGACTACTCAGGAGCAATGAGGTTTTCTTCTAAATTCTGTCTGCCTTTAACAAGCCTCTGCCTCATCACTAGCAGCAGCAGAGCTGACTAGGGCTGGCAGGAGTGAAATGCAGTGCAGGGAAATATTAGTATTTTTCATATTCATACCTATTCACTTCTTAGTGGCAATGTCTACACACCAAGTATATGGGGAAGGAAAAAAACCCAAACCCTTGGAAGATACTATACAAGCAATTTAAAGCAGTCCATTCAATGAGGAAAAAGGAGCTATTAATACTTGGAGACGCTTCCAAAAGGAGGTACACGATAAAGGTATCAGCCTTCTGTAGTTCCACATACATTTATTTGCATCTACGCTCATGAAATCGGGACTTTGAAATCATTATTTCACCTCTGTCAGCAGAACCACCACTGCAGCATACTCAAAAATCAACTCCTGATACTTAAAAAAAAAAAAAACCAAAAAGCCAACACTCCACAGTGCCATTCAGCTTTACAGTCAGACAATAAACTATGCGTCATTTGTCTTCCTTTTCCTAGTATAGATAAGGTTGCAGAATAGCATCACCCAAACTTTGGTCCACAGGTCACTTCTGGCTTGTGAAGCATAATAGGTGGTCTGTGCAGCACACTCTCTGCAAACAACACTCAGAGGGCCACAGCAACTAATAAAATTCCCCATCCATTGCCCTCTGTCATTTTTCACATTATAAACACTGCATGTTTTTTTTGCCTACATGACAGATTTTTTTAATGCCTATATGACATCCAAATGTAAAATATCACCCACAGTGCATTTATTTTGACCAAAGGGAAGAGGCATTATGAGACCCTTCCTGAAAGAGCCAGCCATCACAACTGAAACAGCAGCATTTTCTGCTTAGCAATGATGCAGGCATAGGAAATGCACAATGCATCAGTGGGCAGTCTCCTGAAGAAGACTGTTGTAACAGAGCTGCGCTTGCTGCACGTGCTTGTATTATTACCAGCAGACTGTAGAGCTGACAAGCCTCAAATTGTTTTGGTTGCAACCATACCTGAATGCTAATATTTAATTTTGGGCTAAATGTGCACAAAAAACCTCATGACAAAAAAGAAGGTTGCAGAAGAGCAACAAGTACATTACCAAGAACTAGAAATCATTTTAGAAACACAAGACTACTTATAAAAGCTTGCGAAGCAATGGCCAATAAGCTGGGAACTGAACTGCCTACAAACCTCTGACAGGCACAAAACTGCGGATTGTTCAACACTACCTGGACTCTGCACAGTTCAGTGGAAACCAAATCAGGAAAAGCATGGTTTTGTTGCTGCATGGGGAAGAGAGGACAAACCACCTTAACAGGGAGGCAAATGGTCTTATCTTCTCAGGAAGACATTGAAAGTGCAATCATTCAGGACAACTTAAAACTAAATTGAATGCAAACACTAGAAAATGTGCAGAAGGAAGTATCACATCTACTGTGTTTTGATCATGTGCAGACCCCAGTAATCACATCAGTGGGGCAGGGTGGGCTTTATTTTTTTTAGCCAGCTAAATGGTATTCAATTCCAGAGCTTCACTTCCACCTTGCCACTGTCTACCCAGACTCCAGTATGGCACAGTCCCTGTCACACTGGAGTGTGACACACCTGAACCTACGGAACAGTGCAGTGCAAGAGGCTTCAGGCAGAACCTCCGTCCTTGACTCTACGAGGATAATCAAATACCCATGCTGAATCAGGATGGCTGTTTGTTTTGGTTGAAATGTATTTACTTCAACAAGTAATTAATATTTTGAGTAGAGAAGGTCTTTGTTAAAGATTCACCACACTCACCCCTTCAATTAAGGTTTTAATTTTCACATTCATAGATTCATTTACACCTCCCACTTGTCCTTCAACAATGCCAGAAAAGACCAGAGTTCACATTCCTGGCATCTCAAAGATAAAAAAGAAAGGGAAAAATCCCCAAATCCTCCAGAAAACGACACCACAAAACAAAAAAAACACACCAACTAATTTTTTTTTTAATTACCAAAACCAAACCTACCAGGTTTATTATCCATCTCCAGCAAGAAGAAATGGTGTCCAATCCAAGCTGTTTAGAAATCTCTCCCCTCCCACGTGCAATATTGCAGATGTAAGATGAATTCGAGGAGCAACTCAGGCAACTGGGGCATCACCAGGCACAAAAGAAGACCTAAGCCACCCAACCTGGACACAGGGCTGAAAGGCTTCACCCTGTGGCTCTGCACCCCAAAGCAGGCCATGCAGAGAGGGCAGATGTGGGGTGGTGGGATCCAGCCTCCCTCAGTACCTGCAAGAGGGCCTGGATATTTCTGCTGTGCACGCAGTGAACTCGGTGTACCCCAGCGATGGACAGGTACCCTGGAGTGGCTGGGATATTTGCATATATTAATTGCAATGTCAAGGTGTTTGTGTCCGCCGTGCTCACCTCTTCAGGGGAAAACGGCGGCGGGATGCGACTCTACCTGTGCCGTGCTGGTGACGTCACAGGCAGCTATTTCCAGCCCTGTTGCCATGGAAACCACCAGGCCTCAGCACCAGTTAGCGGTTCAATATATAATTTACTTATTCTTTTTCACCTAAGTGATTAGGACTCAAAATACAGAAGCATCTCACAGACCTTCAAATCCTCTGATCGTTTCATAAGAATTTCTTGAAGGCAAAAAACAGCCTGAAATACTGAGCTGTGCACTCTCCAGGGGAAAAAAAAAATCCAGGCAAATAAAAGCCTAAAACAAGAAAAAAAAATCTCAGTCCTTTCTCCCAGTCCCCTGCCATCCCAAGTTTCAAGGGAGATGAACACTGCAGCTCCTAAAGATTTCACAGGGCTGTCACCATCTGAAGGAGACAAGCTGACAGCAAAGGAGGAGATATAAGTCCAACATGGGAGCTGCTGCATCTGGCAAGGCCTTTGGTCCAGCCTGCACAGGACACCACATCCCACTGGCAGCCACTGCCCAATGGTGCTGCCAGCACAAGGCAGCTGCTCCATCCTGCGCTGCTGGTGTCGGGTGGCAGCAGGACCCCCAGGAAGTCTCTTTTGGCTCCTACACAGATGACCATTGTGCATCAAGGGAGAAGTGTCTCCTCTTTAGTAACTCTGGAAGAAGCAGTTCTGTGAGCTGCTAATCAGTGCAACACCAACACGAGCCCTGGGGAAGGTAGCTCCTCTGCATCTCCACCTCCTCCTATAACCCAGGATTGCAGCAGCTGCCTGTATTTTCCACGTTTTTCCACTAGTGCTGTGGTCAGAGGTGAGGTGATTTCTCTGCTTCTCCACTGCCTAATTAGTCACTGCAGAAGCTTTTGCAAGAACCAAAGGTTACAGTTCAACATACACATCCAGTGAGAGAAAACATAAATATTTTTATTGGGAGAATTTTTAAAGTGAGTCATCTATCCAGGTAGTTTTAAAGTACCAGGTCTTAATGCTTCTCAGTGAGCACTGTTATTTTTTAAATTGGTGTCTTTCAAAATGGGAAGTTTTAAGTATTAATTCTGAACATCAGCTGCTTTGTGGCTAAACTAAGCAGTCTCTCAAAACAATAGGATCAGCAGCAGCCCCCAAGGCCCACCATTTCAGACCAGCATCAGCCACCCCCCTCTTATTTCCGAAAATAAGTCATTGCAAACGATCCGCACTGCATCCCGTCTCCTCGCCACTCCTTCCTAACATGCAGAGCTGGCAGCTGAGAAAAGAGGACAACCACCACTGAGACCCAAACAAACAAAACCAGAGGCATTATTGGGCACAGTTTTAAAACAGGTACATTACTCCCCTAAAGAATAAAAGGAGAAAAAAAAATAATCCACAGACAAGAATATTTCTGTAGTCATTTTGTGGATGCTTTTACATGCATTACATGCTAGGAAGTTCTCATCTACAACACAGGACAACAATTTGAAAGCACTGGGACAAAATGGCAGGGGACTATGTCAACGGAAAAGAAGGCGCTATCAGACACCAGTATGACCTAAAGAGAAAATTTTAGAGGTCTTCTACTCCAAATTATTTGGAGTAATAACTAAGGGATAACTTTGAGCAGTCAGAAGCTTATAAAAAGGAAAGCATCATCTGCCCCAAGTTTAGAAATACAGGGCAATGTCTCAAAAGTAAAAATCAAATACATGTAATTTATAAGTCAATTGACCTGAACAAACCTTTTTCCTTACTGCCTCCCTTTTCTTTATTCCAACACTTTGACTTAACCCACCTCTCTCCAAACCACTCCTTTCATTTGGACTCCACTTCCCATCCTTTGAGCTGCTGCAGCATCTCCCTACCTCTCAGCCCTTTTGCATAATTCTCCACATTCCTTGCAGCTAAACGCCAGCTGCTCTCTGACTCCCCTTGGTCTGAACTTCCTCTTCTTTTTTCTCCATCACTGGTCCCTTTCTGTCCCTTCATGCTCTCACCCTAAATCTTCTGGATCACAGGGTGCTTCCATCCTCTGTTAATATTCGGATCTGGTGCACACCCTACCAATATCAACTGCAGTAAACTGCCTCAAAACCTTTAAGAGTTTACTAAAGTCTACCCTGATTTCAAAGCTAATGTAAATAAAAGATACAAATTTGTAAGTGACTGAGCAAAGACCACATGGGAAGTCAGTCATAGGGGCTGGAATAAAACACAGAAATGAGGCTCATCTGTACTTGGGTCACTGCATCGTCTAGAACCGGATTGCACCACTGACAAATCAAAACAGATTTATGCAGAAGGAGGCACTGAAAAAAATGTCTGTTGGCTGCACATTGAGAAGTATGATTAAAAAGATGATTAAATGTTTCTATTTTGGAAAAAAAAACAACCAACAAACAAACAACAAAGAATACCTTTAAAACCCCTTTGCTAGAGCAGCTCATTTCACACAGGGAACGAGGCAAGAAAAACAACATGTTGCAGTGAGTTTAGCTATGGGAAAATGACTGATACTTTGGATCGAGCTGACAGCTGACTTCAGAGTCATGGCTAGGGCTAACATCTTACTTCTCTGCACAGCCTACAGTGGCCTGGCATGTCTCAAAACTTGAAAAGAAAGAGGAAAAAACCCTGCTGATTTCATAGGGAAGTAGCCTAAGAAGCTGTTTGGAGGATGAAGTCAACTACATATGGTTCTATTTATTTGTTTGTTTTGGGGTGGGGAGAGGGAGTCAGTGGCAAATTCTCAGTCCTAACAACCAGTTCACAATAAAAGCTTATGAAGTCAAGAGTTCCTCAAGGAAAAGAAACACTCTTAAAGTTTGTTTTTGTTACATAAATGCCAACATATTTGCAAGATTCCAAAACTGATGCAGCATCCAGCTCAAATGATTAAAGAGCGTTTCTCCTTGAGGCCACCATTTGAACCCAGCCCAGATAAACTGTAATCCAAAACTGCCTTTGGATAGCAGGTCGATACAGTTTACACAAAACGCCCCTCTGCTAACTGAGGTGATACAACACAGGTACACTAGACAGGTCATGTCCTAGTGCACAGCTAGACCTCTACACCACAAACCAAACACAGCTGCATTTGACTGCGTGAGCAAAGTTTTCTGCATGTTCTTTTGGTGGGGGTGGGAGTGGGGGGAATCCCCCAAGGAAACAAGAAAAATATCCCTTCTCCATGCATTATAAATGAGAATTCACACAGAAAAAGTCAGGAAATGAGGTAAGGTTGGTTTTTTCCCCTCGTTCTCTATATTGTGACCGCAGTGTGCACACACATTTCTAAGTTCAAGAATATAACCGCATACATGTATATAGCTGCATCTCATCCAAACACCAGTCACTTGGGAGAACTTTGAAATTCAAGAATTCTGCGACTCTGATCCTACAATCATTACCAGTTGGGAGCTAACATACATTTCTTTTTTTTTTGCTCATCCTGAAGCTTTGAATTATAATTTGCTCATTAGCCTAATAAATATCTCATTGCTGTGTGGCCCGTAACAGCAGAAACAGCAGTTATTATAACAGTTCCCCACTGCAGCAGAGGAAGCTTGTCTGACCTCAGCATCCCTCAGCACCTTAAGCAAACACGGATCCAGTACAGCCAGGATCTTCATGGAGCTTTCCTGTTAACCCAGACATATGCAAAGCAAGAGGTGTGACTCTCCTCTCTGGCATGTGCACAGGCTATTCTCCAGTCACAAGAGAAATATCCCATCCCCAGAGGTTTTCTCCATCTGCTCCTGGTAAAAAAAAAAATAAATTAACAATCTATGGCACAGGGGCAACATGTGCTGTAAAAAAGGTTCACTAGCTCAAGTGCTTTGGCTGTGCTGAGCATTTCAGTTGTGACCAACATAATTTCCTGCCATTCCACTTTTCCCAGGTTGCCTCTACATCTGCCCTGCATCTCTGTGAAACTCCTGTTTATACTTGAACTAGAGCCTGGCAAAAACTCCCTCCTAGAATGGAAGGGTAAAAACACCAAGAGGTATTAACGGTAAACAGATATTTTTGTAAATATAAAATGCTTCTTAATACATATAAAAATGTCCCCAAAATAATGAGTCTGGTTTTGTTTGTTGGATTTGCATTTATGAAAAGAAAAGAAAAGAAAAGAAAAGAAAAGAAAAGAAAAGAAAAGAAAAGAAAAGAAAAGAAAAGAAAAGAAAAGAAAAGAAAAGAAAAGAAAAGAAAAGAAAAGAAAAGAAAAGAAAAGAAAAGAAAAGAGCTGAGATTGTGATTCTGATTCTATTGAAACCTCCCCTGGCCCATTCCCAAAACATATGTGTGATAAGAGTGATGACTCTCCCAAATATACTAAATAGGGCAATTTTGGGACCTTCTCCAAGTTCTGTCTCCATCTGTCCATCTCCTGCTCAGCAATTCACCATGTCCCCCAAATCTCTAACTCCATTGAGTTCTCCAGCCCCAGCATTTGATCTCATCTCTGTCCCATGTTAGTCAGTCATGTTCTACTCCAGAGAAACACCTTTGCTCTCCCTGGAGCTCTCAGTATCCTTCTGCAGACCAACACCAGAGAAATTCTCTGCTTTTCTATTCCCAAAGCCAGGTGGTCCCCAGGGCACAAAGGGGCAGAACCCACTGCTTGCAAAAGGGAGAGGGAAAATCCACAGTACAGATCTTTGTCTTCTGCAAAACCAGGCACCAGCCCAAAAAAATCTGAACTATCAAGTTCTGCTTCCTTTCTACACTGGTTCAATGTAGCTCCAGTAGCTCCCTGTCCCGTTTCTCTTCAGGGTTACTGTTCAAGCAAGGCATTGATATCAGACCTAATTCTGCCCTTCTGAAATCCCATCATCTGTCCGCACAAAATATGGAAAGAATTAGCACTGATCTTGGCCCCCTGACTACCACTTGTCCCTGTGCAGAAGATATTTAAGTACTGATGCTGCACGTGCCCAGAGGAGGTGGCAGAAAGACTTCTCTGCCAGCAGCAGGTGAGAGACGGGCCTGCGATTTTCCTAGAAATTGGGCTGTTTCCCTTAGCCTCTGATTTACGGTGCAATCAATAGGTTTCTGCCCACTGCTGCCACCCCCTTTAGTTTTAGAATTGATGGGCGGCAGTGCTCCAGCACTACTGCATTACAAACTGAAAAATGCCACCGAGGCAAGTGCTTGGCTGAGTCACACACGGTCAGCACAACACAACAGGGCCATGCCGGCATTGGAAAGCTCTGTGTGGACCTGGTCGTGCCAAGGCAGCCCGTTCCCTCCTGTCAGCATGGACCTGGTTGCGCCAAGGCAGCCTGCTCCCTCCCGTCAGCAGTCCTTGCCAATGCCGTTTCTTACCCAACAGAGGTCCTGCCAGCAGAGATGATTATCTCTCTCCCTCTCGCACCCGCGCACACACGTTGCATCCTATCACTTTGCAGCTTGCGATGCCCCCATCACACACGCTGGGAAACACTATTAAGTGGGGATAACAGAAGAGGGCAAAGGGTAGAGGCAGACAAGTTATCTAAATAAGCGGAAAATAAGTTGTGGGATAACATGTCGAGACAATCCAAATCCTTACTTCTGATGAGAGGGGCAATCAGGTCCCTTCTGCCTCTTCCCTCCCTCTCCAAGCACATTTCCACAACTAGATCTGGCTGGAAAATTACATTTTTAATGGGTTAGTTTACCACACACCACTTGCAGCAGTAACAAGCAACGTGAGAGGCAACTGGGTCCATTCTATTTGTCAGCCATGCTGATCTGTATCTGCTTTAACTGAGCCATGCCCTTAAAGACACCCTGAAACCTGCAACCCGAACCCCAATACTGACTCATCCCTGAGCCATAGGTTTCAACTCCAAATCACAAACAGCAAAGATCAAACACAAGCCTGCTTCCATTTCACAGAATCACAGAATATTAGGAGCTGGAAGAGACCTTGAAAGATTACTCAGTCCAACCCCCCTGCCCAAGCAGGATCATCTAGAGTAGATCACATAGGAACGTGTCCAGATTGGTCTTGAATGTCTCCAAAGAAGGAGACTCCACAACCTCTCTGGGCAGCCTGTTCCAGTGCTCTGTCACACTCACAGTGAAAATGTTCCTCCTTATATTAAGATGGAACTTTCTATGTTCCAGTTTAGAACCATTTCCAATTGTTCTATCACTGGCCATCACTGAGAAGAGCCTGAATCCATCCACCTGACACTCACCCTTTACATATTTATAAACGTTAATGAGGTCACCCTTCAGTCTCCTCTTCTCCAAGCTGAAGAGACTCAGCTCCCTCAGCCTGTCCTCATAAGGAAGATGTTCCACTCCCTTAATCATCCAACTTTCCACTGGCTCAGTCAGAAGGGGTTCAAGCCTAATTCCTGCTTTCCTTGTCAGACATCACAGCTTAAAAAGGGGAGCCCTGTGCCACATCCTCTTCCAGAGGTGCAGAGAAGCTAAACAACACTGTCAGCAGAGGCAGACTTGGGTTTGAACCACGGCATGTTGAGTCCTTGTCCAGCACCGTCCCTCCAGCATTATGGCATACCTTCTCTCCTCTCCTGAGCTGCACACATTGTAAACGATACCGTAGCCATAGCACTGCCAGTACCACTTAACACGAACATGCAGCTGGACAAGTGATCACCTAATGCATCATAGTAAGAAGTTCCTGGATCATAACTTGCCACCCAGTTCTGCCCTTTCACCCTCCAACGCCTTTTGAAGGTATTTTCCAGGAAGAAGTTATCACACACTGGCTTCTGAAGTCAGACAGATGTAAGAATGCCTTAATTATGCTGCAGTAGACTACACGTCTTTTCAAAGCTTAAAGTAAACAAAGCGCAAAACAAAGCATGGAATGGTCCGAAGGCATAGCTGGATCCTGGCTGCTGGTGACAAAGTTGGTTTATGCAGTCCCTGATGTTCCTTCCATCCCTGTGCTCTGTCCCCAGGCATGACTAGGAAGCAGGATCTGTTTCAGACCAAAAAACTCTCTCCACCACCTCAGGCTCCAGCTTAGTTCAGACGAGGGCCTTTAAGCCGTCAGGCACGGGGATATTCTGGGCAGCCGGACAACACCACATTCCTCTCCCTGTGAAACTTGTATGAAATGCTGTGTCTTAGACAGACACTTATTACTGTTTAAACTAACACTTTCCAAAAGAGAAAAAAAAAACATTTAGTCAATATTCCCAACTGGCTCAAGCACTCATAACTACAATGGAAGGAGAAAAGAAATGCTAAGGGGAACGAGAGAGGGAAAAGAGAGTTTTCAGATGAAATAAAGAATGTGAGAGAGAACAGACAAAACAGAGATGGTCAGCAAGTCTTTTCCAGAGTCTCACAGCTGTACAGAACCTTTCTGTACCAGAGGATGGATTTTATAGAGAGCCAAAAAAAAAAAAGCTGCTCTAAAGGAGAGAAGGGAAAGGGAACCTCAAGCTGCTTGAGCAGCTGTAGTGCTGTGACTGGGACCAATAAGCTATCAAACACATTGGCTGGATGTACAGATAATCATGAAGAGAGGGTTTTCATCGCCAGTGCATGCAGTTCTGGCATGAGGCTCCCTTGATACTTGGACATGGAGGACAAACAGAGTTTCTTAGATGCAGGCAGCACCCAAGACGAGGCCTTGCCAAAATCACAGGATGAAAGTATGATGAAAACATCCACAGTGGTATCAGATAGGAAATCAGTTATAAACTAGTCCAGATCTTCACTTTTCAAAGTATAATAAAGCCAACCAACAGAGACATAAAGAAGCAGCTTTTTGAAGTCTCAGGTTTGTTGCTCCAAAAGAGCCACAATGGAGCCGTCCTTCACTTATCAACCAGCACTTGCTCTCAGCTCCAGTATCACAGCTGCCTCCAGCATCCATGAAAGCAAACTGGACCAAACGGATCACTGGTCCAAGCAGCCTGGCAATGGGCCTCAGGCACCTTATACTACCATGGGCATGAAGCAAATGCCACACTGCTTTGGATCCACTGAGGTACCAAATCACTCAACCTGTACAGTGTTGAGTGGGGAACTACCTGGTTAAAACAGATGTTTTTGCCACTGACAAAAAGCCCAATCTGCTTCTTTGAACCAAAGACATCATCATTTATCTGCCATTTTCACTCTTGCCATAAAGGAGAGTTTTCGATTAGGCCTGGAAGCAGAAGAGGTGAGAGACTGCTAATTGCTCATCTCTTTTTGACAGCTAACGAAAATCATGCGTGTCTGCCAGCTCTTTTCTATTGCTCACCTGCCTGCTAACAGTCAACATCAGTGGACCACAGAAGCAAAAGAGAGACTACTTTTGAAGAAGACCAAGCCACCAGCATTATGCAGAGGATCCTAGACAGAAAACCCAACTGTTTTCTGTACATCTCAGGATGTAGTTCACCACATGGGTTTGGATAAGCACTTCAAGGCCTGTCTTCAGGCAGGCTGTAGAAGAGCTTTGGTGTACAGTATCTTCTGGTATCCAGTTTTGGAATTCTACCTCAGGTAACTCATTCTCAGGACAGGTCAGAAAAGAGCATCTCATCACTGAGAGAGCAGTGACACACAAACCACAGTACCCCAGTCATCCCAAGAAGGTGCCATGGCAAAGAGGCTTGGAAGAATGGTGGATAGTAGACATGACTCACACAGCAAGCATATCACTCCATTTTGTCCATCATTCAAGTTTATTGTATGTAATCAAAATAGTAACAAAAAAATCAGTTCTGTAGGATAAAACATCAAAGTTCAGGCTACCCCGGTGCATCAACCTGCAACCTAGGTCTCAGATGCAAGAGAGTCCTATGAGAAACAGCAATAACCTGCAAATACCAGGAAAGCAGATGTTCTTTCCCAGTAAGACTTACAGATCACAGCCCTCTCAGGCAGAAACACAGCTTACAACAAAAGCTTGTGGGAGTGGGCTAAGAATAGGGATTGAAGTGTAGGGCTACTTCTAAGATACAGATCTTCTATGGAAATAAGGCAAACAGCAGAAAGACATTTCAAAACCCAGCATGACCCATTTTCCCCTGAACTGCCCACCCATGGGTTCTAACCAACAGAAGCATACGTGCCACTGGTCACATGAAAGAGAGGGCTCCTACGAGGTCTGTGAACTCTGCTCTCCCAAGGCACGAGCGGAAAGTCAGCGCTCCAAAGAGCTAACGGGAAAAAGGGAAAGGGTTGATGCGAGGGTAAGAAAGTAGAGTCCATATTTGAGATTCTAGGAGCTGAAAGGGAATAAAAGGTTAGCTGAAGCCTTGCAATCCACCCTGCCAAAACCCCTATGTGCAGAGACAGAACAATGCTGATTTTACACTAGAAACCGGGAAACAAGGTGGAGAGAGAATGCAGGGCAGTGTTGTGTTTCTACATTAGGATTTTTAAGTACACTGCAGGATTTCTGTCTCAGAGTAGTCATTGAGTTACATCAGACTGTAATGGCCTGTTGATTTTGAGAGATTATGGCAGCGCTGCTGATGCAGGGGGAGAGGAGATGGAAGGGAAGAGAAGATGCGATGTATCAGCCAGCATGCACACACATTTCAGATGATTACCCTCACTCCTGTGCAAGAGGCATGGCGGATCACAGTGGGACCAGGACAGGGAGGGGACCGCGCGTGGGACCCCGTTACCAATCTAGGCTGGCAGGGCAGCTGGTTTTGGTCCATCCTTGACCCCCATTTTATTCCCTCGGGTCAGCAGATGCCAAAAGCAACATTTCTGCAGGGAAGACCCATCCAGACCTGGCAGGACCAGAGCCACACGGTGTGGCACAGCAGGCACAATGGAGGAGGTGAATCCCGTGTGTTCCCGAGATGGATTCAGTCTCGCACTACCAGGCTGACAACTTTGCCTGCCTTTCTCTCTCCTGTATTTCAGAGAGAGATGGTATCCTTTCCTTTTCCTTTCTTTGCTCCCGGGCACAAGCAATCAAGAACAAAGGATGAAAGAAAAATGCAGTGGGGGGGAGTGAGGCGGAGGAGGGACATTTGAGAGTTAGGGAGCAATCTTTAGCAGAGAGAATTAAAAAAAAAAAAAAGGAAAGAAAAAAGGAGATGCAGAGGCTTGGGGGAAAAAAAAACAAAATATGCAAATGAGGCAGAACAAAAATCAGAGCTGGGGAAAAAAATTAATAAAATCACACCAAACAAACCCACCTCTCCATAAGCTTGCTGTCTCTCAGACAGGGGGATGCCACTGGGGTGAGGGGTTCCCAAAACCTTCAACCACCTTCCATCTCCAGCAGACTCCTGTGGCTTACTGCAGGCCGGCAATCTGCCCTCTGGGGCATAGCCAGGGTAGGGAAGAGGGAAGAGAAAAGCAATGCTGGAGCAGAGAAAATCCTTGTTTTCTCTGAGGTAGGAGCTGTGGGGCAAATAGAACCAGCCAGGTGCTTCTAACATGATGTTTGTCAAACAATCTGATTTCAAGCTTCACTGGAGTAGTCCCTCAGCAGCTGCTTTAATCTACAGCAGCACTTCTTCCCCACAGCAGGATGCATTCCCCTTGTCCCTCCTCTAAACTCCCACCAGGACCGACGTCCCCCAGGAGCACAGACCTTCACCACAGCTGGCAGCTGGTGCCTTGCAGACCGAAAACGCCTCAGGCCACACCACAAGCTAAGCAGGATCAAGCTTGAACTAGAGGTTTTCAAAGGGCATCCAGCTACACCAGGAAAAGAAGGATTTTGCAGTTGCAGATGACAGTACTGCTCTCTGTGCAGAGCTCTCATGCTGCTCAGAGGTGGGTATCAGCAAAGGTGGCCTCTTCTCTCTGGACTGTGGAGTAACTAACTCATCCATCCACTTGTTCATTAATGACACTGTAGCTGGTGTTGCATTATGACACACTGTAGTGCAGTTACCCTTCTACTCATCATCATTTATTTCTTCCTCGTCCAAGGGATGGCAAAACATCAGTGCATGCTCCTCAGCTAGGAACAGCAAGAGGAGTAAAAGGGGGAGTAGGAAGCAGTAGGATTCTGGGATTTTAGACCAACTCTGGGGCTGACTCACCTTAAATGCCACTTCTTAGCACCTATAGTACTCTCCTTTTATGTCAAGAGCAGCTCTTTTCCCCTAGCTTTCTGTTCTCCCTCCTGCCCACATTTCTACTCCAAATACTACCAGCTGTTTTTCCAGCTCTGGCTGCAAACACCTGAATCTGGGGACCTATAAACTATGGGTTAACCTGTACAAAAGAAAACATTAAAAACAAAAAACCTATCAATACCAGAAAAAATGGATTATTACTTTCACTTACTACCAAGAAGCATCATTTAACTTAGTAAATACTAACTGCCTAAGAAGCACAAGTTGCATCTGTGTTGCTAGTGCTAGTTAGAAAACAATTTCAAGAAGCTGACAAATTCCACAGCAGAGGTGTCTATGCACCAGCGGGGCGCATGAAGGCAAAGTCGAAGCCCTGCACTGTATTTTACGAAGGACTGTGGATATCAAGGTAGAGCGGAGAAGGGAAGCTGTGCATGAATTGAGGGCAGTAAGCTGTCTAAGGGGAAAACAGCAAAGAGAACAAAAATGTGGCAGTGAGGACAGGAGAGAGAAGAGGACAACAAGTTTTAGCAGGGATCTGTGCCAGGCAGATCAGTAACTGCAACTGCCTGCAAAGGTCTCTCACATCTCCAGCAACTAGAGTGTCTGGCAGCACTGGCTGCACTTCCCAGGAGCTCCCTTGCTCCCAAGTGCGACTCTCCCACCCCAGAGACCTGCGGGGAGGCAGAACGGGAAGACATATGATGTCTCAGTTCACATCTTAGCCGGGTCCGTGTCCCCATCAGTAAGAACCGCCACCACAACTGACACTAATTGGTTCTCTTGTTGTCATGCAGCAGAGGTGACAAGGACCACATGGGCACAGACAAGAAGCTCCCTTCTCCTCGGCCCCCTCGCGTCACAGCTAGGTACCCTGGCAGGGACGGTGTGCATGCATTGCTGGTATCGGTGTGCATGCATTGCTGGTATCGCCACGATGTGTGTGTGATGCTTGCTCCATGAATAAAGAGCATCACTATCTGGAGCTGTCGAGCCTGCGTCACTCACTGCAAGAAGCG
>VXBZ01012291.1:52322-65653 GCA_013399135.1 Heliornis fulica
TTACTGGTAAGAGCACCATCACAGTCCTGGCTCTCAGGGACTTTACATGGGAACCTGAAACATTACCAGCTGCAGTTGCAGCCTCCATACCCTCCTTCAGCCTGGAAAAACAACAATTAGCACATGTGTGCATTAGTGCATGCATGTGTTTGCATGAGCCTGCAGTGCAAACATATACAATAAACAGAGTGAGGAAGAAAGGGATTGTTGTTTGAAGCTCAGAGAAGCTATTCGTAAAAATCAGCCTGCAAGTGAGAATGAAACATTGGCAAGAATTACTTTCATCTTTCTGGGAGGGAGGGGGGGGGCAGGAAAATAAGAACACACACCCCCCAAGCAATGCCCAGGAAGAATTATGCCGCTCGTGATAAACACACTTTTCTGGTTCTGTGAAAAATCTGACATAATGAAAGTACCTTGAATGCAATTACCGGCACTTGTTTAGCATGGCAGGGCATTGCACTGCCACTGGGCTCGCTCCTCTCTGCTCCCAATTAGCATGCCAAGTACTCCAGCCACACACATGGGCTCACGGGTCACAGATTGGCGCAGAGGAGCAGCAACCAGCTACCTGCCCTCCAATGAGGGAGCGAGCAATGTGCTGGAAAGCTCCGGCTTCTTCATTTTACATCCTCCCATCCCTATCACACTCTTTTCCTCCACTCCTCCAGGGTCTCTGGAGGCAGTGATAAAAACCGCAAACTCTCCCCCTCCTCTCTCAGCCGGTCTCATTCACGGCTCATGGCAGACCCAGTTTCCTCTGGGGACTCACTAATGAAGACGGCCAACGTTAATCTCTTTCCCCCTCCCTGACGGGTCGATTTATAGTTCCACGGAGAGTCCTGGATTGCAGCCAGAGGGCTTGACACATTCTTCTTGTTCCAAGACAGAAGGGGGGGGGTGGAAGAGACAGGCGTGTGCGCGCACACACTGGAGACACGCACAGTGTTATGATTTGGATTTAGCTGGAAGATGCGGCTGGAAAACCTGTTTACCTGTTCTGAAACGGCAGCTGAAGGGAACAGCAACCAACAGCGCTTTTGTATACACGTGTATACTCCAAACATCTTCGTGTTTCCATAGCACCTCTTTCAGCCCAGAGACCCCAAATCACAGGGATCACTCCCTCATCGCCAGGATGAAATAAAGCATCGGGTGTGTGCCAGCAGCATTACCCATGAGTCATTAGGAGAGGAAGCTTAATGATAAGTTCTCCAGGATAAACGGCAGGGGGTGGGGAAAGGGAAATTTTAGACGGGCAGAAAGTAATGAGCTGGAATCTGGCCAGGACACCGAGGTTACTGTCCCCTCATCTCATGAAAAGTGTGGTGGGATCTTTAACAATCGATTGATCAAGGCCTTGGCTCTACCTCTCATCCATAAGAGGTTCCAGCAGTAGTTGCAGTTTCTCTGGAGTGACTCTGGTGCAAGGGCTCAGGAGCGGCTCAGAGAAATGCACAGCTCTGGTACCCCCCACCTGGCCCTCTGCAGCGCTGTGTGAGACTGCCTGGATTGGAACCCCTCAGACCTGTCATTCCCGTGGCTGCACCTTCTCAGGAAACTGGAAAGAAGGAAAGACTTGGCTATTTTTTACCTCTGAGCTGTAAGGAAGTATCCCTTCCCACCGGCATTTCATTTTTTTCCCCATTTGTCAGTCGCTGCCATGGCCTCGCTGCATCACCTAACTTAACGCTATTTGTTGAGTTCAGCTCCCTGTCCGCACACCGGACTCGCCTGCGATGACAGCACGGCTCTGCTAATAGGGTCAGTCAGTGAGCTACTGCTGCAGAGCCGCAGGGGAGCACAAAACACTGGCTTTATTCCTGTAAGACCTATACATTACCTCCTCGCCCCCGCCCCCTCAGGAACCAAGTGGTGGATTTAAAAGGAGCACTGTCAAGTCATTTAGTCCCATTATTTCGCACTGGAAGAAATGGCCTTTACAAAGCTCAATGGAAGCTTGCTCTCATTCCATCTTTAAGTAAACTTGAAGGTTTCAATTGCAGGGCTGCAAACCACAATGCAAAAAAGCACAGGCAAATAGATCAGATCAGATATGAAACTGCCCAGACACAGAGTTCCACTTGCCAAGCTGACTGCAGAGCAAAAATAGAAATGAACACTGCACATAATTATAGTATTTTACATTTCCACTGCACTTTCCATCCTGAAAGATCCCCAAGTGCACACACATGTGCATGCATGTGCATACAGAAGGGCAGGATGATGGGAAAATTCACTTGCTTGTGAAAGAGACCAAGAAATTGTTGTCCGGTAATAACAGCTTGTACTGAACCTTCATTTGTACTGAGCCTTCATTAACATGCACACACACTCATACACACACACACACACTCGTAGAAAATCATTATAATGTGAAACAAGACGAAGCCAAGCCACAGCAATCTGTAGATCAGTAGCTCCAGCACCTCTGCCGCTGCTCAGCATTTCCCTCGAAACAGAGGATTAGAAACTGATCTTTTATTAGATCTCATCCTCGTTTCCCAGCAAAGCCCAAGGCACTGATTCCGCTTTGCTACCTCAGGGCAAGGGCAGCTCTGCAGCTGTGGACCCCCAGCCTTCCCTTCTCCTGCCATCAAGCGCTTAGCAGCACATCCTCCAGCCCCATGGGCTGCAAGGGCCCCATTCTTCAGACAGCTGAGCACCTGAACAGAGGAACCAAAGCCTGGGATGGTACCCAGCCATGCTGCTCCTCTTCCCTCCTGACAAAAGCACCGGTGTCAGGTACAAAGGCCCGTTCTCTACCTGCTTGCCACCCAAGCTGCTCTAAGCAAGGATGAAAAGGATACAGGGGAAAAAAAAAAAAAAAGGAAAGAGAAAAAGGCAGTGGAATATAAGCAGTAGCAGAGATGTGATGCTCTGGCAGAAACTTCTTACTTTCTCTGGAGGCTGCGAGGCAGGGGAGGAAAAAGCAGACGCTAGCTCAAAGCTCAGCCTCGGATGCTGGGTCACTCCCTTCCCTCTCCTGCATGCTGTGGCAAGTCAGTTTTGTCTTCCACATATTAAATATCTCATAGCTGTTTTAAACTCCCATCTTCAATGCTGATCTGTGGCCAGGCATATGAAGAATGGGGGTAGGAAGTTCAAGAAGAGACAGAGAAGGCGATGGCTCCGAGGGCACTACAAAAATGAGCTGATAGGTCACGAGGAGGGAAGGCAACAGTCTGAGGTTATGAAATGATAAAACAGCTGGCTAGAGAGAGCTGGGATTTTTATTTTTTAATGAAAAACAGGAATCTCACCAACAATACAATGTAATCAAGCATAGTATGCAACTACCCATTCAGGTAAGAGCATCCCTGCTAGCAGCCTTAGCCCTTATTAGTCCTTACACTAGATAGGTGGGTACTCACTTTTGATGCCCCTCACAGAAGAATCTGTTCACTCACAACATGCCACAGCCATGTCTGAGGCTCAGTGAACAACTGTCACCTGCCCATTTTAGTGGAAATTTTGGGGAAGAAGAGATTTTGTCAAGGACACTGCAGCAACACCCTCCCCTATATTTAGGGAAACAGCTGTGGGATTGTTAACATCCAGAGAGGACTCCAGGTTTTAATAAGGTCACATCTGAAAGAGCCCCACACAGTAAGCTGCATCGAAGCCAGTTTATCAGCCTCAGCACACTCTGCTAAGTCAAACCTACTGGGATTCAGAGTTGGGGTTGCAGGACACAGGTAAGTCATACCTGATCCTCAAGGCTATCACCTCTGGCTACAAATGGGAGACCAACACAATTTCTTAAATTTCATTTAATTTAATAGTCCAGTGCTTTATGCAGGAACACAAGGAAAAGCCTGCTTAAAATAGGATTTTTATTTTGACAATGTCACTTCAACAACAAACAGTTAGCTGCTCGGTTTCCTCGGCGGCAGGGAGACAGCAGGTGCTCCCTTGGCTGATTTAGCAGCAGCCACAACCGCCACCACGGGCTGCTGGGTGCAGTTCACAGGCTGCAATTCCCTACTCCCAACAGGACTGCAGAATCCCAGTGAAGGGCAATGCAAACAGGAGAGAGAGAAGAGGTGTGTGGCAAGATTGGGGTAAAGGATTATTAAATTAATATAGAATCATTTAAGTTGGAAAAGGCCTTTAAGACTTTAAAGTTCATCCACTAACCTAGCAGTGCCAAGCCAGCCACTAAACTATGTCCCCAAGTGCCACATCTACACATCTTTTGCATACCTCCAGGGATGGTGACTCAAGCTGGGTAGCCATTGCAATGACCGACAACTCTTTCAGAGAAGAAATCTAAACCTCCCCTGGTGCAATTTGAGGCCATTTCCTCTTGTCCTAATGCTTGTTATTTGGGACAACAGACAAACCCCCAGCTTGCTACAACCTCCTTTCAGGTAGTTGTAGAGAGCAATAAGGTCTCCCCTCAGCTTCCTTTTCTCCAGGCTAAACAACCTAGGGTCCCTCAGCCGCTCCTCACCATAGGGCTTGGTGAAATCACTGGCTTGGTGTCATCGGCAAACTTACTGAGGGTGCACTTGAATCGCTCACCTGGATCATTAATAAAGATATTGAACTGGCCCCAATACTGAGCCCTGGGGAATGACGCTTGTGACCAGCTGCCAACTAGATGTAAATCCATTCACCACAAGTCTTTGATCCCGGCCAACCAATCAATTTTTTTACCCAAACCTCACTGGCACTTCACTGGGATGCCATCATTGGACTCTGATGGGTCCCCACGTCAGCTACCGTTCCTCCAGCCCTGCGTGCTCCCCTTCACACATAAGGGAATTAAACACCATGGTCAGGAAACTCCTTTCTCCTCACAGAAATAGCATGTTTACCTTTTATCTGCAGGCAACATCAGCAAGATACACCATGGTCTTCCGAGACCCTCCCCAATGGCTTCCTGTTATGAAATCAAACCAGTGTCTTCAGCTCAGCTTTAGTGAATAATCAGAAAAGCAAGAAAAACATGTTGTTGAGCGTTTTTTTTGTGAGGCCTACAGAAATGCAGCGCTGTGACGATGTATCTTAGCAGCGGGAATGTTACAGCAAGTGGCTTGTGGCATGAGATTGAAAGAAATTACCTTAAAATAATCTTCAAAATTGAAAAGACAGGTACATGTGACTTTGTGGGTTTGGGGGTTGGTTTTTTTTTGTTTGTTTTGTTTTTTGTTTTTTTTTGCTTTAGTCTGGGGTTTTATTTTTAAAAACATACTATATAAAGAATGTCAAGACAAAAAAGCAGTCCATTTCCTTTACCTCCTCCATCTTCCCTATCTAGCAATTAAAAGTTTTTTTCTAGGCTGAAAGACTGTGACAATCAGCAGACCAAGAAAATTATGTCCTCCTAAATAGCGAGAAGCTAAAGCTGTGATGTGGAAAAGGAACAGAATTATATTCAGCCCATGTCAGATTCATAGTTGGTCTCCACTTGCTTTTGCTACTGTCTATACCAAGACTTGTATTTATTCAGTTGTTTTAAGATGAAGAGATTCAGTAAAGTCAAAACTCTCCTACCTACAATTAAAGTATTAGAGCTCACAGAAACATCCATTATACCAGAGCAGCAGTTCTCTAACTAAGCACACACACTCCCCCCAAATCAAACCACAGAGCACGCATTACTCTTTGCTGTAGTCTAGGATATATCAGGCTTAACAACAGAACCGTTTCTGAACCATTTTTTAAATCTGCCCTGTCGGGGTGGAGGGAGGAGATAAACTGGTACAAGTCCAGTGTAAAACAAACCTTTCCTCTGGATCATCTTTAAAACTAATCTTAATATGACACTAGAAAGCCCACTTAAGGATAAAACAAAAACTTCCAATTGTTTTAAAAGTGTACTACCAGTGGAAAGGGCCTAAGTAAAAATAATACTACACGACTGTGTTAGCTGACTGTTATTGTTGGCTACTCAAGCAAAGTATAGCTTCAACAACCCAGAATTTACAGGACTGGGAGCCTGGTGGGTCTCTGGTTTTGACTTTGTGCCAATTCACATTCACTCATGCTCTTGGATAAGTCATGATGCCGTCAGCAACTTGAGCCCAGCTGGAAAACTGGGTTAAGAAAGCAGTGGACGCTCACCTAAAACTAGGGCTCGCCCGCACGGGGAACACACAGGAGAGGCAAGCAGAAGCGCTTTAAGCAGATGAGTAAAATAGCACAGAACACAAATGTGTTCCTGATCTGCCTGCTTCACTACTAAACCAATTTTTACTAAATCAGCTGAAAGTTAATTTAAATCTAAATGAGGGTATGGTCAGACCAGCCAAGCAATCCAGTCAGTACGGGCTAACAAGTTGCCGTCCTTTCAGTTAGATATCAGTAACTCACCATATGTGCTTCCAGTCTTCTGTAATGCAAAGAAACTTACAGTATCCTCAGAGACATCTCCCACAAATTGTTTTTTTTTGTGATAGTTAAAAATCAGAGGGGACAGTTTGGCTGGGAAACAGCAATCTGGTACATTGGCAGGGGCAGGCTAAAAAGGATGTCCCTGGAGTTGCCAGTCTAGCACCACTCCTCAGCTCCAAATTTAAATAGTCAAATGTTTCATTTTCCTCCCAGATAAGACAGAAACAGAGCTTTGACCCTGCTGGGATGCTGCCTCAGGAACACCCAGAGATGTCGCCACTAAGAAGGGGCATTCATCTGCAGCAGGACGTTTTCCAGGACTAGTCACTTGACAGAAACAAGAAGCCAGGCAAGGCTTCCACTGGCAGCTCTCATGCACACTTCTCCAGGACTAGGCAGGGACTCAAGGCAAGTACTTCCCAACCTCCTCCCAAGAATGCCCCCAGCCAGGCACCTGCCTCAGCAGATGCTGGTGTGCATTTACGGCCTTGACAAGAAGAGGTCTCCTGTGCACTGGCTACCCCACTTGCAGGAGACCCTCCAAACCACATGGGCTCAAAACTGGGAAGACAGATCTCTTGTGAGGAGATGTGGAGAGCTGAGCTTGTTGCTGAATACAGGGGAAATACCAAGCTGGCACAGTAGCTTTCTCGAGGATCAAGTTGCTGGTACTAAGGAAGACACTGTTTTAATGTCCACCCGATTTCTGAGCTTCTTGCCCCAGGGTTACATCCTCAACTGGGATATTGCAAGAACGAGAGTGCAAGGATGGAAAAGAGCCACCACTTGCTCCTCCAACCCTCCCATAGTGGGAGCTGCTGGGGGCAGCCTCAGTCCATCATACCCATCCACACCATAACCCCTTCCAGCCAACCTGTCAGTGTGTCACCAGGGCCATCTCCCAGCTGCTCTATCTAATCAGCACGCGCCAGTGCCAGGGCTCCTCGCTGCCTGCTCTCCCCCCCTCTCACCGGGGCTATGCACCATTAATTCCTCACCATCAGCTCTCACTCTCCTCATGTATGTTCCTCCTCACAGCTCCATCACACACACCTCTGCCCTGACCTGCCGCTCAACACCACAGTCCCTGCCACGGGGCTCCTGACCCCCAGGACCAACAGCTGCCCTCCAGCCCCAGCAGCACTCCGCAGGCTTTTCCAACAGGAAAGCAGCAAAAAACCCCATTGCCCCAGGGAGTCGGCTGGGACCAGCAGCCTCATCCTGCTTGCAGCTTAACAGGCAGTTAAGGCTGGAAGGGGAAAACGCCCGGTGTGCCCCCCCCACCACTCCATCTGCAGCCCCACCAGCTCCCCTCCCCCTCAGCTCAGCACTGTAGCGTAAACCCCTTTGTTTCTCATCAGAAATACAGCCATTATTTCAGAAAAAATCTCTCCCCTCACCACTGGTAGAAATTCCACAGTCTGAGACAGTAGCTCTCTTGATGATCACAGACAGTGGAATATTCCAGAAAAAGAAGATTTGGGGAGGGGGAGGGGAGGAGGTATCTGGGATCCAATCTTCTTCCTCTCCCTGCCAACCCCCCTCCATCTCCAGCAGATTTCATTTGTATCATCAGGATTTCTGTGAAATTTTCACTCAAGCCTCCCTCTCTCCCATTTCAACTCGTGGCTAAGCTCAGCCAAAGGTGCGCAATAATAACATGCTGCTCCACTCTACTCACAGGCTGGACAAATAAGTCTTCAGCTAGCCACATGCAAGCCATTACAAATATATTAACATACCCAGCAGGGTCTGTCACTTTTTCTTCCCCCCCCCGCACCCCTCCTCTTCTTTTCTTAAACACAGAGAAGGAAGAAATCTTGCCACAGTAACAAGAGGTTTTCATCAAGTCTCATTACCTCAAGCACAGCCGCACACCACAGCCCCCACAGAGAACAGCCTTCGGTTCCCGCTGTCATTAAAGGAATGAAGATCTTAAACAAAAATTAAACCCAGGACAGCATGAAGTTGGGAGCACACAAATGGCTAAGGCAGGGAAGGGTGCGTGAAAGCCGAGTGGAAGAACAGGAGTGGTGCCATCAGACAGGGCTCCACTCAAGCGGCTCGGGAGGGTTGGGGCAGGTTAAACGTGTCCTGTGGAGCAGGGCAGGGGCAGGCGATTTCAAAGTTTAAAGCCAGCATCCAGAGGTATGCTGTATTTCCCAGAAACTTAGTGACACAGCAACGTCCTGAATCATTAATAAGGTTCAGGGTAAAACCAGACCAGCAATTATGATAAGCAGGCAGCTTTTTCTAAGGCTGAGACACTGCATAACAAAGATGATTTTGCATACTCTGACACACGTCCATTTTTACTCCAGAGGGTCCCCAACCCTTCTGAACAGCATCATGGCTCAAACCTGCTGGAGTGGCTGTGCAGTGCATCTTAACCTGCAGCAGCTGCTCCAGGCCCAAAGCAGGTGGCTGCTGGTGTCACCAGTTTGGGAGGAGGGTGTGAAGGGCAGGAGGCAGCAACTCTACATTTCAAGAAGGGATTTCTGTACCAGAGGGCTGTTAGTCAAAGGACTATCGAGTCGAAGACCCCTAAAACTGTAGTTTCTCAAGTATTTCTTTGGGCAAATCGCTGGTTCAAGCGGCTTTCCTCTCCACCCTGGCTACTTTAATGCCGATCAATTCCCTGCTCCAGTGTGCAGCAGCACATTCAGCTGCACTGGCACAGCTGAACAAGCAGCTCAGGAGCAGCAGGAGGAGCCGCTGAAAACAACGCTCACAAAACTACACCCTCAGATTCAACAGGCACAGCACTTAGCCCCAGGAGAGCAAGACACTGCATGCAAACCCCCTGAAAACAAAGATAAGGGAAGGGGGATGCTTCATGCATGGCTAACTGGAAAGAGATGACCTGAGCCAAACAGGACGTAAAGAAACCCAGAAATGTGGTGACAGTGTGGCCATGTTTTATGCACTTCGAGATGAGACATAAGTTTTATTTCTCCTGTGGGAATGGAGGAAAGGGAAAAGCTCTCCCTTGTGCAACAGACAGTACAGTCGGGAAAGGCAGGCCTAAGCAGATGAGGTGACAATGGGAAAGCACTGATGAAAGACAGACAAGGACCTTTGAGGAGCAGGGAGGATGAGCACCTATGGCAGGTGAGGGGCAGGGACACCACAGAAGTAACTCCTTGGCAGAACAGTGAGGAACAGAAGGGAGCCAAGACATGAACTGGATGACACAGAGGAAGGATGGGGATGTAGGGGCAGGGGGTAGTACGGGAGGTCCACCCTGGGTGCAGAGGAGAGGATCAGGAGAAACAGCAAGGAAGCTACTTCAGATCTCTGGCGTCATAACCTATCTGCTTGTGAACTGTTTAATGGGTCATTATCCTAACAGGTCAAATACCCTCTGGTTCTGGAGTAATTACACCTATTCTTTAAAAAGACATCACATAATGAGTTCTACTGATATCACAGAAGCAGACAGGAGAGTAAGCAAAATGTCTGATGGCACTAGAAACAGCACTGAGTTCATAATGATATGATACAAGTCAAAGATACATTCACCTCTGCAGCAGTGAAACCTGCTCTATGAATTGAGGGGGTTCAGCAAGTGGCAACAAAGAAAACAGACTTGAAAGAAATACTGACACAAAGTCCACACATGCAAAGCAACAGCTGTGTGCTGCAGCGGGGAAGAAAAATTCCTCTAGTGCACCCAGACTATACTGCATACCAGGGCTGTGACAGTGGGCACACTTCTCTCCGCAGGAAACCCACCCATGCTCCCACAGCCAGCCACTGCAACCTGGCAGTAAGTGCCATCAGCCACGGGAGATAGCCATCCATAAAGAGTCAGTGAGACAGACTCCTTCCCCACGCCTGCCAAACTGGATACGCTGTGCGAAGAGTCTTCGCTGCGGAGCCTCATGGCTGGTATTTCCACAGCTTCGTAGACAAACAGCTTGGCTGGGTTGCTTCTTCTAGCCACTTCAGCATAGATGGCACAAACTCCCATGTGCAGAAGAAATTGAGAGCAGTGACTGCAGGAACATAGCGGAGTCTAACCTACACTCCCAAGTTTGACAGAATGTAATTAGGTCAGGGGACAGTTGTGCTGTAACAGATTCCTTGGACTTGGCTCTCTATCCAAGGTAGAGACGCACACAAATGCTGCTTCAGCTTGTATCTGCTCGCTCGCCAGCAGCCTGGATGCTTGAAAACCTACTCCAAGTGACTAGTCCATCTCTGATTGCACTGAGGCCCTCGATGTGGGTTCCCGACTTGGTAGTTCTGCAACGGCCTCCAACAGCAGCACTAAGGACAGCCGAGTCTGAGCCAAGGTACAGCTGCCTGCAGCTGAAACAGGCCTGCAATAAATGGCAGGCAAGGAGGAGGGGACAGGCCCAGGCAGCACGTGCAAGGCAGGCACTTGTATTGATGCAGGCTAAGGTCATCCCAGGGACCAGGAGTTTGACACCCACAATTAAAGCGCAATCAAGAAATGCTTCCTGACAGTGAAGTCTATTAGGTGGTGGAAGCGACTCCCAAGGGAAGCGGGGAAGCCTCATCCAGCTGTTTGGGTAAGGCGTGATGGCGCAGGCAGTAAAGAATCAAGCCCTAAGGCTGGTGAGATGGCCAGATAGGGCAAGACCCACAAGACACTTCTTTCAAGAATAACACCAACATAAAAAATTCCTTCCACCACTCCTGTTACATTGCTCCCCCTCCATGGTTCTGCCAACACTGCTGCTACTGAGGCAGCACTGTGGAGTAGATCACTACAGCCTGGGTTGTTTCATGTATTTGGAGACATGGGGGTTTTGACCCATGTCAGGTCACTGATGTATTCTACACCATGGTCCTACCAATGGTTGCAGCCGCACAAACAGTGGGATGACAACAGTGGAAGTTAAGAGCAAGGAGGACCCAGGTAATTACAGGCCAGTCTCACCTCTGTCCCTGGAAAGGTGACAGGATGTACAGGATGACCTGCTGGAGAGGAGCTCCCTAGAGAAGGACCTAGGGGGTCCTGGTGGATGACAGGTTGGCTATGAGCCACCAGTGTGCTCTGATGGCCAAGAAGGGCAGTAGGATCCTGGGGTGCATGAAGAGGAGGAGCGTAGCCAGCAGGTGGAAGGAGGTGATCCTCCTCCTCCTCTACTCTGCCCTGGTCAGGCCTCACGTGGAGTCCTGTGTCCAGTTCTGGGCTCCCCGGTACAAAACAGACAGGGATCTCCTGGAGAGAGTCCAGCAGAGGCCACAAAGATGATGAAGGGCCTGGAGCATCAGCCCTGTGAGGAAAGGCTGAGAGAGCTGGGGCTGTTCAGCCTTGAGAAGACTGAGAGGGGATCTCATCAATATTTATCAATATTTGAAGTGTGGGAGACAAAGGGAGATGGCCAACCTCTCTTCAGTGGCCTGTGGGGACAGGACAAGGGGCAATGGCCACAAGTTGGACCACAGGAGATTCTGCACCAAAGTGAGAAAGAACTTTTTCATGGTGAGGGTGATGGAGCACTGGAACAGGCTGCCCAGGAGGGTTGTGGAGTCTCCTTCTCTGGAGACATTCAAGACGTGTCTGGACACTGACCTGTGTGACCTGCTCTAGGAACCTGCTTTGGCAGGGGGCTGGACTTGATGATCTGTCGAGGTCCCTTCTAATCCCTACAATTCTGTGACTCTGTGAAGTAAGAAATTTCTTAAGCAATGCTATAGGTATCTTTATACTAACCCTGTGTCAAAAGAAAGGTGGTGATGGATGCAACCAGAATGAAGGGTGTTAAATAAACCACTATTTAGCACGGGCAGACTTGTGTAATTGGATATGATCTAACATCTATGGAAAATATCCTAATTTACATCAGAGAATATCACTCTTAGTAATATATCTGGTACCAAGGAAGTTTCTGACACACTGGACCTTAGTGTTCTAGATCTGAAGGATTGTCTCAGTTTTTATGTTTAGTTGCGTCCCTTAAATATTTCCTTTTAATATTTTTGAATGTAGGAAAGATCAGCTTGGTCTGACCTGTGCAAACACATATTTTGCCCTATTTAAAGCTAGCAGACACCTTTCTCAATTTTTGGTGGGTTTTAGGGTTTGGGAGGTTTTTTTGTTCGGAGATGGGAGGGAAGGAGATGTTAAGATCACAAAGTTCAACATTAATGTCTCAACTTGTAACACACTTCCCTCTCTCCCACAACACTGGTTGCAGAAACTACCCACGGCTGACACTAGTCATAAAGCTCCATATGGTTCTGCTTCCCTTCATTTTTCCTCAGCCTGACAAACTTTGGCACTGCTCAGGTTTTCCTGGTCCTTGGGAAATAGGGGAGATTCCAACAATTCCAGGCTTCTCCTTCCTTTACTTCTACGGTGCTCCCATCTATGAAAACCCTATTGTAATGGCAAAGCATAATGGCAAATTTGTCTGAACATCACCGGTGCTCTAAGTGTTTTAATATTGCACTTAGTGCTGTTAACACTTACACTGTAATGGAGTTGATGGACCTCAGTAACACCAGGCTCCCTCGTGCTCAGCACAACGTACACACACAGCAATCAACGTCTGTGCCTAACAGTTATTTTATTTAAGGTGGGCTTCGAAGTGGAGCATCATTTTAAAGCACCGAAGAGCTGACAACAGTTTGTACAATTATCATGAACCACTCCAAGAAACCTTCCAAAGCACCAGGGAAGTAACCATGTACACAGCGAGTACCCTGTGCGCACCTTAACTCAGCAAGCGCTTGTTGCAACTCCCTTCCACACTTAGTCATGAACGATACAGATCATTACAGCCTCCAGCTATAAAGCTTTAGCTCACAGAGTAGCAGCTCACACTTTTAGCTCTGGAGATCCCCAGTTCAATCTGCTGCGTGTCAGCCAAGAGGGCAGCTGTCATATAATTACAGCCACAACTTTGCATGTGAAAAAGTAGGGAGAGGGAATAGGGATCTTATTATAGAATTCTGGTTGCAACCTGCTGAGCAGCTCCTATTTAAAGTAACTTCTTGTAAAGGGGGGGGGG
>VXBZ01012291.1:65662-80494 GCA_013399135.1 Heliornis fulica
GGGGGGGGGAAGGGAAGGAAGAAAAAAAAAAAGTCTTCCAACTCAGCTTCCCAATCCTCTCTGTTTTGCAGAAGAAATCCGTGCTGCTTTGCAAAAAGTCTTTTGTTACAAATGCATGTGTACATCAGACGAAGCACGTGCGCAGAGCAGGAGTAAGGCTCTAGCCCCTTTCCAGTCAAAATAGGAATAAAAAAAAAAAAAAAGAAATTCTCACTGCTGCAACCAAGATGTTGGAAGTCCGAAGTAGCTTAGTTTCTTTCTGAACTGTAACAACTCACCAGTAACCAAGCCTTTTGCTTATGCAATTTATGTATTAACATTTAATTTCAATAAATCTTAACACAGTTACATCTTGTTTTCTTCAGGCTGTAGGTACAATCTCTCAAGGACTCCTAGTAATACAGAGAATCCGGGAGTAGATTATGTTTGAACTACAAAGGTACAATCCATGGCAAAAAATCCAGTTTCAAATTAAGATATTTTACAATTAGACCAAGTTTCCTCTCATCCATTAATCTTTCTGCGGATCCTTCTGCACACACAGAGCAACTTTTGAGCCAAACCTTATTCTAAGCCAAGAGGTTCCAAACCAGAATTTGAAAGAATTTGATCCAGTTTTAAAGAAACATTAATTTTCCCCCAACAATTATCCTAGACAACTGCCTCTCATCACTAAAGCTTAAGACACAGATTAAAGGTTTGCAGGACATCCTCCTCTGCTACACAATCCCATCCATCCATCTGTCTATCCATGACCCAGCAGCAAAGATCCTGTGGGTCTCTCATTACCTGAGATGAATCAACTATTCCGGACTACCAGCAACAGATGGGAGCTACCTCTCCAACCTCCTGGAAACTCATACCTGATTGCTAAATACTACCTGAAGTAGTCTACTCAGACTCAAACTGTTCAGCACCCACCTACAAGAACACAGACTTGCTGAAACACATCAATTAGTTCATGCACGCTACACGAGTGGCCCGTCAGAACTCCCCAAAACACAATGCTGTGCTTCCAACAGGATTTGAAGTACCACCTTGTAGACAGACAAACTGGAAGGTGTTCAGATGATTTCTAACACCAAGCACAAGCCTGCAACAGCCAACTCCAGAATTCACTCTAACATTTTGTATTTAAATCAGCTGAATTCTCTGGTGACATCTTTCCGTCGGCCTCCTTCCTCAAGGCCTGTTTTCATTTGGCTCTGAGAGTCTTCTGCTCTTCACCTCAAGCAAGGCCTACTCAGGAAACATGGAAGCTACCTGACCATCTCCCTCCCTTCAGAAGAGCACGAGGGAAATCACTGAGGACATGGACATGCAGCCCAGCTTTGAAGAAATCTATGTGCAGCCACAGCAGCACAGAAACATTTGGGCCTGATTATACACACGCAGCAAAACCCTGGCTGGGTTCATCACACAGAAGGGACCCATAAAAGGTTCACCTCTCCCTCACCTACTGCAACAGGCAAAGCTCATGAACATCTGAACCACACTTGTTGCATATGTCCAATGAAAGCAGTACAACCCTGTGCAGAGTTGACTGAAATGAGACACCATTATGCTATTTTCTGGTATTATTTCTGTAAATTTAGCACTGCTAAAAGGTTCCAGACAGACATTCTCCGGAGACCAAAATCCTTTGCCTACCCTGAGAAGATATGCAGAGAGAACAGCAGCAAAACACAGACGTGCTTTTCTCATCTCTCCCAGCCTGCCGAGCCTGAAATGACTGACAAAGGTCCAAAATGAGGGACACACATACATTATTAATATTGCACTAGTAGTCTCGCTGTTGCTGTGACGGTCTAAAGACTTAACAGAGGCAGGCTCTGCAGGGAAATATTACTTTACTTCAAAATCATCCATTCAGGAAAGCGAGGAGAAGAGAATCATTCTGCAGCACACTCTGTCAAAGCCCTCAGCTTTAAGACCCTCCGTTTCTAAAGCAAGAGCAATTTTAACAAGAGCAGGAAATCATGAAGCATAAGGCAGCTTGGGTTTCAAGTGAGCGACACTGGAATAGCATAATGTTCGGACACAGACCCTAAAACACATCTTTTCATGACTGATCTGGAAAGTCCACCCCACTTCTGCAAGCCGGGTGAGTGTTTCGTCCCTGCAGCCTCTGCTGAAGTAGCCAAGTGGCATACTAGCAAGGGATGATGGGTAGCCACACACTAACAAGTGGAAGGGGGTCAAAAGCCAATTCAGTGTCCTGCTTGGGCTGCAACCTGTGCTTTAAGGCCACGCAAGGCTCCAGGTTCACATTCCCTCCAACCTTTTATGTCACTACACGTCTCATGCTATACCTGCTGCCACAGCAGCCCAGTACCTGTAATCAGCAGATAGAGAGATGGATTTCTCTCCTCTGTTGCAAGGGGAACAGTTTATGCAGCTATGTATTAGTCTGTTCTACATTAATTCCTAGAACTGGGACAGATGACCTGAACTTTGACATTTCTGAAAAAAAAAGTTAAATTATTTTCATCTTTCTTAGTAATCAGAATAGATTTACTTTTCATTTACAACACCAAATTTCCCTCCCAAAATATGTGAAGTGATTACTGAAATGTTTTCTTTACCAAAGCACTGCAAAGCCTCAAGATTATTAATAACATTTTGAATATAAAGAGGCACAACAGTGCTCCACACCAATAAAACAAGAAAGCAGTCACATTTTCATACAATAACTTAATTAATTTTGAAAACTAATACTTTCTATTTTTAAAAAATTGCATTTTAAAAACCAAAACTATTTCAAATAACTTGATACACTGATGGAGGCAAAGAAAAAATAGACCCTACCCCCAGCTGGATGGCATTCCTCTCTTTGGACGCAGTGTGGTAACATTTGATTGACGCATCTGATCCATTCCAAAACTCCAGGCGATGTTTTAATCATCAATGGGCAGAATCCTATTCATTTTCAGGGAAAGAAAAAAAAACCAAACAGAAAAATAGAGTAGAATATGGAGGCAGGACACAGAGCACTTGGTGTTTGTTTAGCAGATCCAGCTGATTTAGCTGGGTCCATAATAATCAAGAATTTAACTCAGTGGATGGCAGAAACTCCCACATATGAGTTTAAGCCCCTTCCTCCCATCCACCCTCTTTCTGCCATCTCAGCTCAACCCAGTCTCCCAACACAACCTGGAACATTAGTCCCATAGCAAAGAAATTAAATAGGAATAGGGAAAGGAGTGGGAAGAGATAACTAGGGTAAACAGGGGTAGCATAAAGAGCCTATTGGCATGCAACAAAAAGCCTTCACAGGCCCCTGCTATGGCAGAAACCAAGAGAGAGCAAGCACATACAAGATGGCAGGAGAGCAGATGCAAGAAGGTGCAGGTTGAAGGGATCCCTGAGCTGAGGGGGTGAGAAATGGCAGCAGTCAGAGTGCACAAGTGAGCCCCAGCACGCACAAGGAGCTCAGCCTTCAGGAACAGCAACACACCAAGTGACCCGCTAGCTTGGCATCTGCTGCAATAGGTATTTTCATTATCGACAGGTATGGTATGAGAAAGATAGTGTGAACCTTCCACATTAAACAAGCCTTCCCAGTTCACCCATAAATTCATTTTGCTATCAGACAAACCCAGATCCACCAATACCAGCCACTTCTGCTCTCAAACAAACCTCCACTTACAGTCTTTCATTGAGCCATTGCTGCTGCTGCTTCATTTCAGTGCTGACGAGCATCGCAAGCCCTGAGAACCCACTAACATAAGAGGTAACACAACCCCAAGGGGAACTGGCCCGTTCCAGCAGTGGGCAGGCCAGCATCATCAGTGTGAGCCTTCCAGCTGATGCATCAGAGCAGCCCACATGCCAGTCAACTGACCTGGAGCTGGGCACCTTCCCACTACACGTGAAAACCTGGCTGAACAGTCAGGACAGCTGGGAAATACTCCTGGTGTAACTGGCCAGCTGCCTGTTTGGAAACGTGAGCTGCAAAATGGTCTCCAGGCACATCAGTCAGTCACCCGGTTGTTCCTTACATCTGCTCTGTGTTCCCAAGCCTTGGGAGCAGCACAGAACTGGACAGGAAAAAGTAGGGAAGGCAAGAACAAGCAGGCGTCCTGCAGAGGGAAGGGAGCAGCAGGCTGCCGATGGGATCTTACAGCAGAAAAAACAGTTACTACAGTGCAGAGCAGGAGGTGGGGGAACAGGAGGGGGCTGTCAGCTGAAAGGCAGGCAAAGGCATGCCGCCATAGGAGCAGGAATGCCGTGTACCCCAGGGATGATAAATCAGGTATCCCTCACAGAGTCTAACACCAGCCTTAAAGCCTCTACTGCTGATCTAGGCTCAGAAACAAGCAGGATCTGCCACAAGCATCTGCACAGCAGCTTCAGGTAGGCAGTCATTCAAGGCATCTCAAGTCCAGACCATTAAGTACCCTGAAGATAAGGACACAGACCTTGAATTTGACACAACAAATGGTGGTCATGTGCAGCTGGCTCACTGAGAGAGGAATACACTCCCAGCCCCATGGGGACCACACAGCTGCGGCTCACACCTCCCTTAGGCTCCTCAGAGCACACCCAGCCAGACTGCCTTCACAACCACCCCCTGGCCCCTCAGGAGCGCCCAAACCCTGGACCATCAGCAGTGAAAGCACAAACCTCCACCTCACACTTTAAATAATTAAACTCCAAGGGAGCAGCAGCAGACTCATAAACCTCTTACACAGACCAAGGCAGCCATTAATGTGGGTCAAAGATGAACGCTCTATTTTTTTTTAAGTGTGCTTTGATGCATGGGGAGAGCGGTGAGAGGAGATCTTCATTACTCTCTCTGGTACCTGATGAATTTTTCCTTCCCTGGCTATCAACACCTCCCCTACTTCCACCCAAACCCCATACTGCTGGCAATCATCCGGACAGCCAGAGACAATTAGAAGGTGTGTTTGGATGTCATCTGTGCCAGCCGGTCACCTGCAGGTAGGGAAGCAAAAGGCCTCGCTGAGCAAAGCCAGGCTCTACCCGAGGCTCAGCCGGTGCTTATTACAAGGTTTGGGTTTCACACGGCCGCCGCCGGGTGGAATCCCAGGCCCAGCGTGATGCCAAAAGTCATGCAAACCACAGCCTCGCACACCATCTACCCGACAGCAAGGCACAGAGCAGAGCACAAGCCAGTAAAATCTGACGGGATTATTAGCTTGGGCTCAGAGCCAGAGCTGGGAGCTGCCACAAGGGCAGGGAGGCTGCCTGCAGCCCGGTAGGTCAGCGGGAAGGAAGTCCCCTGACAGGCGAGGAGAGGCAGGAAAGGCAAGACACAGTTGAGAGAAAGTCACAGAAACACTAGTCTGACCCGCCCCTTCTGGCCTTAAAATACAAATACACACACACACACACACACACACGAGCTTCTTACTGCTCTGCTTTGTTCAGACATTTTAAGGAGAGCTCTGCTCTTCCCACTCCCTCTGCATTTCCCCAATCCACACTAGCTCTGGAAATGCTTATTTAGGCTGTCCATCAATGAAAACCTCGGGTAGAGCGAAAGCAAAGCAGCTCGTTTCAGGGAAAGAGTCACCAATTCAACACAGAAATCTCCCCAGCAGCATGCAGGGATGCCGAATGCTCGACCAGCAGTGCCAATTCCAGCCTGCAATGGCCAAGCCTCTGCCAGCCTTTTTTCTCTGCTGTGTTCACTTTGCATGGAGGAGAGGTCACAGACTGGAAGTGGCTCTGGGTTCCCTGCTACTGTGATGAGAAAGTGGCTGTTGTAGCAAAGCCAGGTTTTATTTATTAGTTGCAAGTAGTCCTGATAGATGCCCCTTTTTTCAGGTCACTAGGAACCTTCTCCCAGCAAACCCCGATACTTGCACTTTCAGAGGAGAGTTAAGAGCTTTACATGTAGCACCAGCACTCATCTTTCCAGCACTGCAGAAGCAGCAGCTGTTACTTCTATTATTCCTGGAAATAAAGGGGGAAAGAGCTAGGACTCTGGAGCCTTGGAGCCTTGGCACCTCTTCCCGCCCACCGTTTGGTTCCTAGAGCTACGTTACTATTCAGGGCAGAAGTGCTCAACAGGGCACACATTCCAGGGGGCTGAGCCATCCCACATGGCCAGGCTCAAAATGGCAGACAGCAATGAATAGGATAATTAGAAAGTATGATGGAAACCGCAACATAAAAACAAGAGGCTTCTATTACAAGAAACAGTTCTATGGCATGGTTAGATCCATCACCCCATATGCTGGGTCGTGGTGGTGCCTCAGGAGCCTGCTGCTATTATCTGTTTGCAATCACATTTCAGCCCGTCTTTCTGCTTAATGCACGAAAAGCAGAGCTAATCAGATTCACTCTCTCTTTCTGCTTAATGTCTCCAGTTCCCAAGCATGCTCTGTACTGCTTCAATTGATGTTCAACTAACACTAGCCAGAAGCATACAGTGCAGCAAAAAAATTAAAAAAAAATTTAAAAAAAGGACCTATCTATTAATTTTAGTCCTCCTTTCCACCTTACATCTGAAATTCCTTCTTACACTTCAGCTTTGCAAACAGAAGCCAGGAAATTCCGTTTCCCCCTCTACACCAGCTCACATATGAGCATGAGTTCTCCAAGCTGATCCTTCAGTGGTATCTGGGCAATAAATTTCAGCAAAGACTTATCAAGCTTTTCTCTCACTCTCTGGGGCAGCTTTTAAAAAATATTTCCTGGCTAGGAACCTCCACAAAAGGATGTTTTCTGCTGGCACCGCAATAGGTCCTCTTTGTTATCTATCTGAAGTGACCATCACACGAGCTCCTACTCGCTCTCCCAGCACTATTTCATTACTGCAGTCCTACATGGGAACTGTAGCATGCCCTCAGCATTTCCAGTCTGAGGACAAACAGGGCCCCGTAACGGCTGCTTCTTTCACTGCATTCCTTCGCACTTCATGGACCATTGCTAGAGCCAGCTATGATACCTGGATCTTTGCTAGAATGACCAACACAACAGCAGAGAAGCCCCAGACTGAGCAGATTGCATTAAAATTCAGCAAAGACATCCAGGAAAAGAATGTCTTACAAGAACACCATCATTACTAGCCAGGTTAAGCAGCACAGGAGTGTCACCCATTACAAGCACAATTGCAGATTTGCCAGAAAAACAGCAACAACCAAATCAGCAAGTATTTACAGGAGATGAGAAAGAGGTGTAGGTGGAAGACAAAAGTGCCAGGATACATATCTGTATCCAGGAGGAGTGAAAAAAAGAGACACTGCAGAGGTGAAACCCCAGACAGTCCCTGCATCTATACACATCCCCCAGCTAATACCCACTACATCAATCAGAACAATGGCAGCTCCAGAGAAGACCCCGATTATCCAGCTCCTTCACCAACATCTTCCCCAGAGGCTGCACACACATGCAAGGGGATGGAAAAACCCCATACTTCTCAGTGGGATTACTTACGGCATTTTCTCTTGCTCCCTCTTATAAATGTGTCTTTTAAAAATAATAAAATATTGCAGCTGGCTTATGAGTGTGTCAGATTTTAAAAACCATATCCTTGAAAACAAAGACACTTTGTGCTCAGCGTATCCAGCGGCACCATTATTTAATATCAATACACTGGTTCTTTCCTTTATTCACCCCATCCTTGGAACACAAATCCATTCGAACAGCCACCCAGTGTATAATCTTACTATGCAAAGCAACAGAGCCCTACAATAATCTTTCTCTTGCCATAATGTGTTCACATACCAACAAAAAGAATTTAGGCTTAAATGCTTTACAAAAGCCCCAACGAACTTCAGTACAGCATGAAACAAATCTCTAACAACTCTCAAGTTGGAGCAAATTCCCTCATTCCTCCCAAATACTTTATTTGAAACTGACTGCACAAACATTTCTAATTCATGCCCCACACCGACTGCATCCTGCCCCTCCCGCCAGGCACAGCCGCTCAGTCGGTCCATACACACACAAGCTCACTGCATCCCACTGCTTCTGGCAGGCTGCTCTTCGCTGACATCATTTTCACCTTCATGCCATATAAAAGTCATCAGACAGACACAGTATCTGCTCCTTTAGCCATAAAACAATCACTGTAGGGCAACAGACGCCTCTAGTCTCCCAAATGCACACCCTGGCCTGCACCGTGCCCCTGCTAAGTAGATGCTTGGGCATGCATCTTGTTCAGTGACACATCCCCCCTTCCCTGCAGTGAGCAAGGGCTGATGCAGATACACCGATCCACCAGTGGCAAAGCCGAGGCAGAAACACTTTCATGCCAGGCAGCAGAAGCAGAGTTCGCCTTGGCCAGTTCCTACAGAGTCTGAGCTTCAGCACAGTCCCAGAGGAAGATGGCACCATTCCGCAGTACCACAGCGAGACCTTCCCAATTTCTGCTTTAAAATTACTTAGTCAGTGGCACCTGGAGCAACTGCAAGTCACAGGTCAGAGATGAAGACACTTTCTCCTGGTGCTGTGGTACCCAGCTTCAGGTGTGGCTCACCACAGGCATGCACAAAATTCTCTGGATGTTTCCCTGCCCTTGCCATTTATCATCATCTGGTCTCACCGACGCCGAGACCTCGGTCCAAACAGCTACCATCACCACATTTGGAGAAGCGCTTGAACAAACTCAGCCTACAGCTATCTCCTCAGGCAGTCTCCTTTGGCCCTCTCACAGGGGAGGGTTACAGCTATTTTTTTGAGCCCTTTAATAATAACATATGAGCATAATAATGATAACAATAATAACAATAATTCTTAGGCTCATAGCAATGGGCTCTTGGGAACTCCACTATGTCTCTTACTGCAGTGGCAGTGAAACTCAACCTTTTCCTTTTATTTCCCTTTTGAAACAAGTTTGGAAGTCAGCATCTGGATGCATACAAGTATATCCCAGGGAAAGAAAGAGGAGTGGAGGGGAAGGGAGGGACCTGAAAATGAAGGCCTAGAGTGAGGTTTCACATTACATATGAACCAGGCTAATAGTTCACTGCTGCCAAAAAAAGAGGCGGGGGTGAGCATTTCCACCTTTCATTCCCACCTTTCACTACTGGCAAAACAAATCCTGCCCCTCCTGCACAGCAGCTCAGATACTAGCCTGAACCTGGTGAGCAGGTTCAGCTCTCTTTCCCAAGAGAAAACTATTCACTTTTTTATATATTTTTGGGCAAGTCAGGAAAGCTGAACAAGCTGGATCTGTTTAGCAGCAGAACAAGCACAAGGCAGGGAATATAGCCACAGAGCCACGAGAAAGGCATGACCACCCCCCTCAGAAAAGGCAAGTGGTTAGATTGGTTCAGCCGTGGCAAGAAAATCCATCCTTACCCACATGAAAATGCAGTTTGACCCAGCAAGTATACTGGGTAGCACAAAACAAGGCACCTGGCCAAAAAGCCTGCAAGGGAGGTGTTTGCTAATAATCTTAAAATGGGGAGTTTTACCTATTATTAGGCTATACCTCCCAATGGCATTTCTGCATTGAATGATGCAAGCAGCTGTATACGTAAAGAACATCAGTAAAGCTGAGCAGACCCAAACCAGACAGAAGTGTGAAAGGTACCACAGGATTTCAAATAATAATGGTGTCTACTTCTAAATTGGACTCTGCTATTATCAGACAAGATGGCTGCCTTCATCCCCATGCTCAGAAATGTCTGTTTTCATTACAAACTTAACAATTAGTTTCAGGGTACTCTTGATAAAGCATTTCTCTTTCCCCACCACCTTCTACATAATCAGATGAACAAAAATAATGCAGTTCGATTTAAAAAAAAAAAAAAGAGCCCATATTACTCCACTGTCTTTATTCCTCTCCACCTCCTCTGCTCAATTACTAAAAGCAATTTACAGACAATAAATGTAACTTCACAGCTGCCTGTATGAAGTATTCCCTTCATTTTATAGATGAGGTTGCAGGCTATACAGAAATTAATATCAGCGAGGTCTACTTCAAAGCTGGATAAGCAAGAGGAATAGATGAACTCTTAAAGAATACAGATCATGCCTGTACTCTAGTAAAACCAGTAATAAAGAATTAAGGATGTTACTAGTTGGATATAAATTCCTTTAATGTATATGCTTAAATACAGTAACAAACAAAAGCTTGCTTTGAGGTTTTGCTTGGTTTTATTCTATTTTTACTAGGAAGAACTTCATGAGATTTCAGCTTTACCATTCAGCATCCCATAGACCAAACATGCTTGCCTTACCAGAAGACACATGCTTAACTGCTAACCTCACCGACTCAGAAAAGGTCTTCCCAGCTGGTGCACAATCACCAGGAATCTGCAGCTAAAAACACTGTACATAATTTTAATCCATTAAGATAAGCACACTGGAGTCCAATGTCTTCTGCCATAGCCTCACAGTCTTTGGCAGGGCTAGGAGGAGCCAGAGTGAACCTACATCCATTGTTAAAATTGCTGGTGGTGACTTTGAAAAAGCACCAGGTGTAGCAACACTAAAGGGAAAGTGGGGAAAAAAGTGCCATTTTGTGCAGGCATTCTTCTGATGATAACTGTTCCTTAAGGCTTAATAAAAATGCACAGCCAACTTTTTTTCTTCCACGCATTATCAGAGCTCAGAAATAGCACCTGAGTCTAGTTATACAACTCAGCAGGCCCAGCTTCTCCTAGGAAGAAAAAAACCACCGGCACACAGGTAGTCCAAAGGCTGAGTCATCCGAGCAGTCCTTTCAAGGGAAAATAATCACATTAAGAATTGGGCTGTCGGTATTGAAGACAAAAAGGAGTGTTAATTTTGGCACTCCTTAATTAAACTGGTTCCACTCTGTCCAGTTACTACCAAACCTAGCACCTGTATGTTAGTAAGTGCACCGCTCTGGTCCAACCCCAAGGTCCCTTCCTGACCCTGACCCCTCTTTAGCCAACAACTGCCTCTCACTGCCCATACGTTTCCTCTTACCCAACGAACATAAAGAACATAATCTAGTATTTGTACGACCACAGCACTTGGAAAACAAATTTAGAATTAAGGTCTCCATTTCTACCCTGCATACAAATACCAGGCATGCTTAAACCAACATGGCGTTGTGGGTCTCTGTGCTGTGACTAGCTTAAAAGCAAAAGCCGTATCATGTGTGCATCAGAAAACCCAGAGAGACTTCAAGATGGACCAAAAGGATTTGAACTTGTAAAATCTTTCACATGGGGAGAGCTGATAAACACAGTAATATTTCTCACAGAACTGCCATTTTCTGCATTTTTACTGCAGCAAACACAGATGTTTGTGCCCACTGGTACTTGTCCCCTTTTCACCCAAGCCTGAAGCAGCATCACAACCTTGTACTAGCCCCCAAAATGGCTCAGCAAATACAGCTGCTGCAGAAAGTGCCTGCCCCAGCAAGAAGCTGTCCATGCACAGAGCATGCAACCCATGCTGCCCTTTTCCATGAAAGGTCTGGAGCGTTCATGTCAACCTGTCAAGCTTCAAAACCTTCCAACAGCTGCACAACAGCAGGAGGAGAGAGGCGACCTAAAGCGTTTGAACAGGTAGTCCTGCTGTTTCAACTGGCACCCCGATGTTATCGGCAACGCTACAGGAGTTCAAAGCTCAGCTCCTACCACAGTACCAGTCCAGTGGCCCTCACCCACCTCTCCTGAGGCCGAGCCATAACACTCGCCCTAAACCCTTCAAAAAGGGGATGGTCTCGGAAGGAAACCAGTGGCTCGGGATAAGAATTTTATTTTTTGGTTGGTAGATCTGTTGCAGAGACTGATTCACTGATATTTTTCAAATATAAGGAACATATAAGATGTCTAGAATTTGATAGCTGCTTTTTAATTAAATTGAAATAAGTAAATCACAGCCCGTTGCCATGGAGAACGAGCAGACACAGCCTCTTGACTCCAGGGCAGGATCAAGCAGGAGAGGCAGACAAGGCTGTGAAATTAAAAACACCTATTTTAAAGCAAATGGTCTTGATAATTAGCAAAAAACGTGGCACAGGGAAATAATATAACCATATGGCAGGAAGTGGTTTTCAAGGTGAACTACAAAGCCGTTTTAAATAAATGAATAAACTGCTGGAGCTGCTGGGTCACTTGCAGAATCATATATGCAGGATTAAACATGATTTTAAAAATACACCAAAACCAGCAATTAGCTCTTCTTTCACTTTCCTGCCTGTAGCCTGCATGTGTCTGCTCTTAAGGACTTGCTTCAAGTGATTAATGTTTGCACCTATGTGCAGTTACCAGAAAGCTGTCAAGCTCACACGTTTTCAAAAGCCTTGCGGTTTACCCTGAAGCGAGAATCAAGTTTATGGGATATAAAACCTTTTATCTCTTACTCAGTGTCATTACACAATCATGACCAGGTCATCACACACTAATAATCGTTCCTGCATCTGTGCATCCCTGTTATGACTTCCATGACAAAGTGACTTTGGAGAGAATTTACCCTCCACACACAACGTACTTAATCCCCTGCTCCATCTTTCAAGAAGCACAGCTGGGAGAGAGTGCAAAGGTAACACTGCTCTGTCACAGGCAGGCAGCATGGCCTTCAGCACAGGTTTGGATGATGGAAAAGATCCTTGCACATTTGTCCAGAGCACAGGGCATGAAAATATTCTTCCCCTTCCTGCTTCCAACTTCACATGCTACTAGCTCAGCCCTGTCAGCAAAGGCTGCCCAGTTAATGTTGCTCCTATACCATCTCTGCAGTTGTGACAACCCTTCTAAGATGCTTCTGCTTGGATCGGAAAGGTCTGTAGCAAAGAAACTCCCTCATCAATTTGTCGAGCCAGACAGGGTGAATCTGAACAAGGCTGTCTTACAATTTCCAGTGAGCATGTGGCCAAAGTGCATCAAACTCATAATAGTTTAAAAATACTTGAAATAAATTGTACCTGATGACTCACTTTCAAAAATGCACTGTACATTTTTTTGAAGGGAAGGGACGGATGAACCAGCTTTTATTTCAAGCCTCCCGTCCATTCTAGAGGAAAAGCCAACCTGTGTTGTCAGTCAGAGTCGTAAGTCTTCCATGGCAGCTAATGACCCACATGAAACAAACTGTCAGGGTCCCAGTCCAGACCCTGGTGACATGGCTGGTTAAACCAAAAGTCACATTCTCAGCTCTAGTCAGAAGTCAAGCTGGCTACTGAAAAGCTCCCTTCTGTTCCCTACCACAACCAAGAAATACCAGCAAGGGGAGCGGAGTTGGGACAGAAATCTCAGTAAAATAAGGGGTGGAGAAAAGCGATCAGTTATTGCCTGATGTCACAGTTTTACCCAGTTTTGGAGCACTTGTTGCCTTAACTACAGTTACACCACATGAGATTTGTGGCTTTCATTAAAAAATAAACTCCAGGTCCAAGTCTACATGAAGATAAGTATGAACTTGCAAATCTGATTCAGCCTGAAAGATCCTAAGAAGTTCCCCAATGCCACTCCTTAAAAGCGCTGGGCTGACGGTGGCACAAGCAGGTTAACTCATAGTCTTGTTACAGTTGAGGCCAATAGCAGTAATCTGCTCAACCTCCTCACTGAGGCACCTGCTTTCTTTCCAAAGCCTGAAGTGAGAAGTGCTGTGAAACCTCTCAGGACACATCAGCTGCACTGGAAGGTGTTGCATGCCCTCGGATTCCCCTTTCCTCACAGAATTCCCTGGCATGCAATTAGTTTCCTCCTACTCCAACCACAGTTCTGCCCTACCACCTGAACAGAAGTGGCTTCAGTGGGGCAGTTTCATCCCTTACAGGCACTGGGCACCCAAAGAGCTGCAAATGACTTGTTTCTCCTCATGTTGTAGCTTTACTTAGGTTTAATTTTGAACTAAATAGATTTAACACAATTACCAAAACCAGCCTAGCACCTCCCTCTGAAAAAGAACTGTGATTTCTTCTTCATCCCCGCAAGCCAAGATAACCACACAGGGGAAGACTCCTTCCCAGAGACACTCCCAGTTGGACAGTGCCAGGGTTAAAGGGCGCCTGCGTTAAGACTCAAGCCAGGAAGGAAGATGCTGGCTGTGCTCAGGAGCAGATCATTTTTGTATCACAGCAGAGAGGGTCACAGGCCAAAAATAAAATTTAAAGGAAAACAAAAGAGAAAAAAAAAAAAACAACCAAAAACCTCACTGATAAAACTGATCCTTCCAGCAGCATCACACCATGCTACACGCGTAGAGGGCCAAGCCCCTTCCCCAGGCTATCTGCAGACCCCCATTACCATCACCTGTGCTCTTCCCTTTCCCTCTCTTCCCCAACCTCCAGCCTGCCTCCCATGCCACCCCACCCCTGCAAGCTCCTCCTGCACACCTCTGCCCAACCTCCCCAGGATCCCCTTCTCCTCCTCACATACCTCTCCCGACCTCTGCATCCCCAACACACCCACCCCCCCCAGCATCCAGACGTAGCTAAACCGGAGCGGAGAGCCCTTCCCAAACAAGAAGCCTCAGACGCCAGGCTCGGCTGGTTTCACCCAGCAGCAGGCCTCGCCGCACCGCTGCCGGGGCTCGCACAGGGAGTTCCCAGCCGTGAGGGGAGGCTCGGCGGCGGCGAGGCCGCTCCGGTGGCACATGTGCGCGCCCCCGTCGCTGTCAACAACTTCCAGTCACGGTCCCGGTGGGCAAGTCCCGGGTGGGTGCGGGGCCGCCTACCATCGCCAGCAGCGACCTGGCTTGGGAAAAGCAGCCCGTAAGCGGGATGGCGCTTTACGACAATAAAGATCACCTTAATATTCTCGTTAACAGCGAGAAAGGTCACGACGTGTTGATCCACGCGTGGGGGGAAGCAATGCACAGAACCGCACGGCGTTAACCGCTTGTTCGCCATACAAAGACAGATATTATGCGGGGATTGGAGATAAAGGATGGCTGCACGCAGACGGCCGGACAGAAGCCCACGCAAGGGGC
>VXBZ01012291.1:80910-111912 GCA_013399135.1 Heliornis fulica
GGGAGGAGGAGCCGCCGGCGGGGCGGGCTCCCTCGGTGGGGCCGGGCGCGGAGGAGGGCTCTGGCATCTCACAGCGCTGCCTGGAGCGGGAGGCGGCGGCGGCGGCGGGCGCTGCCCCGGGCCCCTGCGCCCTGTCGTGTGTCGTCTCCCCGCGCCGGATCCCGCTCTCGCCCCCGTTTCCTGAGAGGAGAAAGCGGCGGCGCCGCGGATCCGCCCTCGGTCCCCCGAGGCTTCGGTGGGCTCGGCCTCTGCCTCGTCCCGCCAGGCCCCGCTCCGGGGCGGGAAGGCTCCGCTGCGGCGGGGCAAAAGAGAGCTGCCGTAGACCTTGGGGCAGACACCGGCTTTCTTAGAGGAACGGCCGCCGGTCTCCTCACGGGTGTTGCAGGGGCCGCAGGCGAGTCAGTTTGGCAGGGGCTTCGCCGGCCTCTTTCAGCGCGGAAAGAGTGGGTGAAAGGGACCCCTGAACAGCGGGTCTGCACCCCTCCCGGCGCTGCTGTTGCTGCGTATGTTGAAGCATAGGCCTGGGCCTGCAGCACCGGCCTGGAAAGCAAGTAAAAACGTAGTTCTGTGCGTTCCAGTCGGGGCTTGCAATAAAAGAGAGGAAAACCCCTCGTTTCCTCAAGAAGAGATCAGAGAAATAGCAGTACTGAGATCAGCATCCTGCCCCTGAGAACTGCACCGACAAAGCCTGACAGCTTCGGTTCCAACAAGCGGGCTGCCCCAGAAGAACCCCCATGACCTGGTGGTCCTGTGGTCAGGAACTTCCTGACCCACAGCTGGGGTCTCCGTATTTAACAGCTGCCGCAGCAATTTTCTTAAATGCATTGTGGGTTTTTGGTTGTTTGGGGTTGGTTGTTTCTTTTTTTGAACCATGTGAATTTTTTTATCTACTACATCATGCAGCAAGCATCCAGCTCTCTTCTTCAGACAGCATTTAGTCAGCTTCTTTTGTCTGCCAAGCTCTAAGCAGGAGCAGAGAGAGATCACCTTTCTGCAGCTCTTTAACGCCCCAATATGCTATTTTTCTTCACAAGCTAATTCTGAAAAACATTACACCTCTAAGCCAGGCCATACACAGGAAACATAGATGACACTTCTATCAGAAATACAGACAGCTGAGAAAACCTCAGACTTCTTGATCAAATATAACCACAAATTCAATGAACAGCTTCCTTGCTGCTCTGGTCAGTCCTGAGATTGCTCCTAGTCTGGCATCAGCTTTCTAGACACCACAATTGACATTAAAAAATAGCACCCTGAAAGCTAGCGCATACACAAGAAGCTACAGACCATAAAACTTTCCCTGTAAAGTGGATGCAGTAAGACCAGCAGCCATCCAAAAGGCACCAAGAAGCTGTGAGATTCAGCCAGCCCTGCAGATACTGTTGCACCTGCTCTGAGGGCAACACTGGTGATCTGCTTTCTCCAGCAAGGTCACTCTTACCGCGAAATAGATACAAATGTACTACAATAAAGGCACTACAGCACCAACAGTGGTTTTAGAAAATCACTTTTCAAGGGATCAAGGTTTATTTGGTGTTTGTCTAGCACAACCAAAATTAACAACGCCAGTCTCAGACCACAAGAAAATTTGTTTTTCTGCTTTTTATTTTAGAGTCTCTTCTGTATCTCCGCAGCACTATCTCCGGCAAAGATGTGCCCCTGATAGCAATAATACGCCATGCTAAAGTCCACACATGAAAATAATCTTTTAAATTACTGTATCTGAAAGATTTTTTTTTCCCAGTGCCTCTTCTCCTAACCTTCAGGCTCTCCCTTTCCCAGCTCATTACAGGAAGCAAATCTGGCAGATGAAAACACATGAAATAGAACCAGATACCACCAGAGCATCAAACATGAAATACGCCAGTGCTGCTCCACAGCATAATCAATGCCCTTCCTCCCACAGCAAAACCACCAAAATTCTTTGTTCCTGCATGTACTCATCCCAAATCTCTACAGTTCATCACTTCATCCAGCACATGAGATACCCCCACAGAAACCATCTGAATGAAACTAAATAATTGCTGCCTTATAGCGAGCGTACACAGTCAGCCAATATAGGACAGAAACATGTAGTCATTGTTAGGAGAGTATTTGTCAGCAACAACTTGAACCCCTCAATCCTTACCCCAAAGGAGACCTACAAAAATGTTACCAAAAGATAAAGCTCAGAATTAAAATTTATAATCCCTAGATAGTAAAACTCATGGATTTAACGGAGACGTTGCCTTCCTAGATGGCTACAGCCTCCCTGCTGACCTCTCCCTTTGTCACCAGCACAAACAGCCCTTTTTTCACTAGAGGGACAGCAGAGAACCAGTAGCCTGTCAGTCACTGCTCACACCCCTTTCCGCTTCATAGGTGATCCTTTTTTTTTTCTTCCCTCAAGAGGTCAAATTGATTAATATAATTAAATTAAACTAAGAGCAATTGCATCTAACCTGTAGTTAGCTTGACTATTGCTGCTTTCTGTCAGATCTGATAAAGACACCCTGAGCCCCTTGTTTGCTTTTTCCAGCTCTATCAGCTGATCTAATAAAAGATATTACCTTTCGCTACAAACCTTGCTTCTCTAGGATCTTTAGACCACCATGGCTACAACACTGCTTTTACTTTTAATGTCTCGCCTGCTTTAACCAATTCTTCCAGATTCTCTTGCCTGTGAAATAGGATATGATAAAATTTATTCCTTTCTGTATTGATTCTTACACTGTTTTCATAAACATAATATCCAGGTACCTTCTGGGGCTGCATTAGCTGACTAACATCTGTCACATGGAGGGGCTTGTTTTTCTTATTCTTTCCCAGCAAGAAAATGATGCATGGAGCAAAGTGTTTTGGCTTTGTGAGGGTTGCTTTTTGTGGGTTTGTTTGTTTGTTGTTTTGGTTTTTTTTTTCTTTCCTTTATTCATGTTGCTGTGCTTTTATACCAGAGAAAATGAGGACGATGGCAATTTCTGTGATAGACCTTATATCCCAGGGAAGTTAATTTCAGAGTGTGGAGCCACCCATAGAAAGACATCTCCTGCACAAAGCAACATTTTAGTTTGTCATTCTCCACCAAAGAAAAGATAATCCATGTTCTTGGCATTCGGGACAGAAACTTCCTAAGGAAATAATGTTTCCATTTCTCCAGAAAAAGAGTTTCAACTGGTGATCCTCAGTCTGTGACATTCAAACAGATTGTTGCGGATCATTAGCCTACAGGCCAGTGCTCCGTACAGTTATAAATAGGAAAATCTGGAAACCAGAGGGAGTAGCATGCCTTTTAATGGCATGGAAGCAGAGCATCATAGGACAGCTTGGAGGGGGAGCGGTGGACTCAGACTATTTCATGGTAAAAAACAGTGAGAAAGAATTTACTTATGTGTAAAGAATCGCACCGCTCTTCCTCAAAGAGGAACCCTGAACGATCCCATGTGTCTAAAAAGGCAGTAGGTACAACATATGAGCTACTGAGAGATAGAATCTGAGGTGAAGAGAGGAATCATCTGTGCTCAAGCACTGAAAGCAGAAATACCAGAAGACCTCAGGGAGACAGTAGACAGCAGATTTAATATGTTTTTGCAATGTGATATGGCAGCAAAAATCATGCAGTTAATTTAATTTGGGGTTGTAAAGGCAGAGACCTCTTCTCAGAGATATAGGCAGTAGTCCCATTTTTTAATATAGCGGTGAGACCACAGTTTGAAGACATGTTTAGTTCTGGACAACTCGGTGCTAGCTAGATGTCAACAACTTGGAGGGAAATAAAAAAAAAGGAACATAAAATGATAAAAAAGCTGGAAGGGATTAGAGTGTGTGTAGGTTGGCCAAATAACAACTGTGAAGAGCATCATGGGAATTGCATATGAGAACTTCAGGGGTGCAGAAGCACCAGGGAGCGAGAAAGACTGTTTAGGGTTGTCTGAGGGAGTATAAATGGTATAAATGTAAATTAAATTAAGCAAAGGAAACATTAATCTACAAGACTGCAGAACAGCATCCCAGAGGAGCTACCATCACCTGATTCACACAAGACTGGATGGAGCAAAGCGCACAAGAAACCACTTAATAAACCCTGACTGCAGGAAGGGATTAGATGAGGACAATATGATGCTGGGACCACTTAACTGCCCCCGACCCACCTGTAGAGCAGTAGGTCTCAGCCCCAATATACAGCAGAAACTTTCCCTTCTCTACATCATTGCCAGAAAGACTTGTAGACCAAAATAACCACACTGGGTTCCAGCAGGTAACTATGGAGGCAGTGCTGGGTTCAGAGTGGGGGTTCGCTTGTGGCGTGCGTGCTGTCAGAATTTTTACCTTTTATATCTGTGTCTCTCTTGAGAGGCCACTGGCTCATCATCTGTCCAGAAAAGTGGTGATGGCACTCCTGTCTCTCAAAATTGTCACCACAATGCTCCCTCAGACCCTGGAGTAGATGTCCTGAGCAGCACTTATTTCTCCCAAGTTTGTAGCATCTGGATACAGTAGCTAATTGGAATGGAAAAAAAAATCAGGGGCTTTATTATCCCTCAGTCAGAGGGATGAGATCAAGATTAAGTCCAAGCTAACTTGAACTTGTGCCCATAACACCTTTATATCACACCGTGCCATTATATATTCTGGCCTGCCTGTCATACAGAAAAGGAGACCTGACACTGTCATACATTCCTCACAGCAAGGGCTGATACACCATGTTGTTGCTCATCCTGGACGTGTCACACACACTCTGGAGTAGGGGAAGAAAAAAAAACATGAACAAACCAGTCCAAGCAATCTTAGAAATATTCTTTAAGGGGTTTGAATGTCTTTTCTTATTTGGGCTATATTTTTTTAAAAACACCCCTCGGGGAGGCGTGTGCAGTGATCATTATCAGTCCAACCTTACACAAAGGTATCGTGCCACATAACTGTTGACATTAAATGGCCTTTTTCTACATGGAAATGTCACAATCCTCTGCTTATTTATTTAAATAGAAAACACGGCCCAACACACATGAGCATAGAGCAAATACAAGTGTACTAACATTTGGCTCTGAGATAGTCTTGTAATGAGTTGCTGAAGCATATGCTAAAATTAATTCATCACACCCCTCTAGTTTATCATGAGCCTCTCTGACTGTTTCGCTTGCACTCTGCCTAATGGCCCATGTTTCACAGGACAACATATGTTACAAACCTCTTACCTTGNAGAGAAGAGAAGAGAAGAGAAGAGAAGAGAAGAGAAGAGAAGAGAAGAGAAGAGAAGAGAAGAGAAGAGAAGAGAAGAGAAGAGAAGAGAAGAGAAGAGAAGAGAAGAGAAGAGAAGAGAAGAGAAGAGAAGAGAAGAGAAGAGAAGAGAAGAGGAAGTGTTTTCTCCTTTCTCTCAAATGTAGCCCCTGTATAAGTGCTAGGGCAGGCACTGTCAGCTCTGAAAATCTGAGATTAAGCAAGCAATTAAGAACTGATATCTAGTGACTTATCATGACTGGAAGTGAGAGATGCTGCATTCATTTAGCTCTGCAAGAACCCAAAATAGATAATCTGATTTTTATGGACAGCAAAATTATTTTAAATCTTTTGGGGAAGAGAAGAATAGTTAGAGCTCCTTCAATTAAACTGGTTTCTTCAAACCCCCATCTGTGTTTTGCACATTCCTTCGCAGTGGGCTGGTCACGCAGAGGGCTGTGCCAGAAGAGCCGCTGTACTTCAGAGTCGCACCCTGCCTTGACCTGACCGAGTGTGAAAGCATACAGAAATCCCGAGAGAGCAGAACTTGAGCTGAAGTTTTACTTTCTCTTCCCTGTGTGCTAGTGCAGCACGCAGCCCAGCTTGAATAAACAGCCCAACGGAGCAGGAATTACATCACCTCAAAACTGTGGTTTCCTTGAAACATTAAAAAGAATGGTAAGGTTTCCATTCACGTACTTAATCAGCATTATCACCTCTCCTCACACCTTCTCCAGCCTCTAGTTGTTGGGATGGTAGGGACTTTCCTGCTTCCCTTCCAGGTGAGCAGAGCAAGCCTGTGCAATTGCTGCAGCCATTTGCTCCTCCATGTTTAAACCCTCTGGACAAGCTCAGGAACTTCTTCAGCAGTCTGGAAGCCTTTATGGGGTGGATGGGCAGCAACTCATCACATTCCCTCCATAAACATTTATTTGGGGAATTACAGCATACATAATTGGACTTTCCATTGGACTTTTCCCACTGGGCTCTTACGAGCTTTCCTTATTGCTAAAATGGTGGATACCTCCATAAAAGAGATCAGTGACTTCTGCAGCTCTGCTACCTCAGCTAACAGATCTTGGCCAGGCAGACGTGATCCTGATTGAAACCTCCATGAGAAATGAAAAGCAAAGCACTGCAGAAATCAGTGCTGGTGACCCAGGAAGAAACTTCTGGTTTGTTTCTTAAACTGCAAGGAGCTCAATAGCTCCTACTTAGCCAGCTACTGGTCCTGTTATGGGCAACATGATACAAATCAGAACATAAGAACTTGAATTTGGTTCCCGACTTCATCTCTGACGATCTGCAATTTTGGAAAAGTCGCTTAACCTCCTGAGTCTCCATTAACTTTCTGAGTCACCATTTTTCCATGTATGAAGCTGAAACATCACAGTGAGCCTTGCAAGAACTTCTGAGATATTTTATTTTAATAGCACATGTCATTGCCAAAAGCATCATTAGTGGAACTATGGGGCTAATTCCCTCACAAGAGAGGGAAGCTCACTGTGGTACAGGTATTTTGGGTGCAATTATTAATCTTGAAAGTGCTCGGATATCACTGCATAAAATTGCAGACAGACAAATCTTTCATATGGGCTAGAAACCAGAGGCCCTGACTGGTTATTAAAAGACCTAACGTTTTGAAGAAGCCCATATGTTAGCTTTTCAGTGTTCACCCTGTTCCAATTTGGTTAATTACGCTCTGAGTCCTTAAAGCAGGGTGACTGACCTGCCTGGCCCTACCAGCTGTATTTTCAAATCTTCATGCGGCCCAGAGCGATGCAACACAACCCACATATTTCAGAGAGCTGAAGGAAAAGAGGAACTCCGGGAGAGGTCCATCAGCTGGTGAGGAGAATGAGTCCCTCCTGGAACAGCAGCGCCTGTGTGGGGGCTGACAGCCCTCCACTCCTGCCCAAACGTCCCTCGCCTCAGCAGCTGACCACTTGCCCTAATATGTCACTTTTCACAGGGACTTGCCCCAGGATTGTCACGCTTTGTCCCCAGGTAGCTGCATCACTGCAGCACTGGTGTTTTGAACTGTGAAGATCTGCAGGTTCTGAAGCAGGCAGGCAGCTTAAAGCCTGGTTATTAACAGTGAAGTATCTAGCCACATATTAGTTACTAATAGTAACCTGAATTTCTATGTTACTGTTACCTAAGGAAAACATTTTATCCCTGACAGTAAGTGGAGAGTGGTTTGCCCTAGAATCAAGTGAGAGAAGATGCTGAAGGTTCATATTTTCCTCTTCCCTTGGAGATCAGGTAGTCACTGGAGCTCTCTGACCTTCTCCTTTTTTATTTATAAATTCTTAATGATACTTCACTGTGGATAGCAAATCTTGACCACCACAGAATCCTGAAACACAGAAAGAGCAGGATCTGAGCCTTCATCAGCTTCCTGGCACAGCAAAGAAGAGGAGCACCATGTGCTGAAAAAGATTTTCCAACATTGATATGCAGTAAATTTTCCCAAACTCAAGATAAAATACCATTTCCAAATGGTGAAAGAAAGTGGTGGCAGCTCCACACAGCCCCAACGTCTGGCCAATTTTGCATGTTGGACACCGGTCTGACTCAATGATGGTGTCAGCAGCCATTCTCCCGTCCCTCACATGGGCAGCACTATGCCAAGATGTTGGTAACTGATGAAGCTCTTTCTTCAGTATTCATGGATGCAAAGGAGGGCAATCTCTCCTGTTCCCGTCTCTTCACAGGTGCTGGTGGCACCTGGGCTATGGTGCAGAGCTTTGAGGGGTGCCAGAGGTGCCAACCCCAGGGGCAGAAGACAGTCATGGCTGGGGATGTTCTGCATGGCTGTAGGTGGCCACCTCTAGGAGTCCGTGGTCTGGGGGCTACCAGGGGAGCTGGCAGGGGAACATGGGCAGGCAGGGGACAGGAAAGGGAGCAGAGAGGACCTAGGGCACCATCTGGTGGCTTCATTCACTGCCTTCCCTAAATCCCTGTCTCACAGGGTCATCGTACAGCATGGCCAAGGGCTGAAGAGGCATCAGGACTTTCCAAGAGACAGCCCAGCAAGATGAAGAATCTCCTGCCCTTGTCCCAGACTCATCCAGCCACGAGGTACTGCTGGGTAGTGCAAACCACAAGAGTAATAACAGTCTAACTTGGGTTCTGGTCAGTCAAGCACCTCCCATGATAAACATCCTCCCTAGCTGGGTCTTTAGACACTACTGTCATACAGATGATTAATGGTAGCAATGTCCCTGAGAAGTAAAAAGAGCACAAGACAGAAGCGATGAAGGAGAACACTTTGGACTACACCCTGGACATATATTTCATTGCCATTATCCACAGCGCCTTTCTTGTCTACAGTGAAAGGCAAAATATTGTATGAAACTTGCCAACTAAAGAACAGTACCCATCCAAGAGCTTCTCTGCAGGAGAGGATGAAACCACAAACCACACAAGCGCATCCATTTTTTTCTTTCTCAGGTTAGGATTTACTGCAAAGCAGCAGTTTTAAGGAGACTAGATGACCTCAGTGTCACCAACACACTCTGCAGTCATGTCAGCTAACACAAGATGGTGAGGTGATCATCATCAGAGATCCCACCTCTCAGGCCAAAAGCCTCATGCCTGGTGGAGAGGGCAAAGGATCCTGGTGCTAACGTGGCACCTCCTTAGAATGTGGCAGGCACAGCACTTCCACCTCGAACCACTGCTTACTTTGACCATGGGTCTCCACTTCCCCGAAATCCTATCAATTCAAAGGGATAATTCAACAACTGGGAATCACAGATTATACCACCATAATCTGAGAGCATGCTCTGTGCATAACAGCACTGTGCCAGGGGAAGAAAGCGAAGATGTGGCCCTTAGGGACACAGCTTTAAAGAGGAATTCATTCTCAACATTTACTTTAAAGCAAAACGTGCAGAGTAAACACAACAGGGCAGTCATCACCTCTCACCTTTGTGGAGCTGAGGGAGCCAATCCTTAATTTGCCTTTTCTTTTTTTTTTTTTTTTTTCCCCAGTTGTTTAACACTTAAAACCAAACTCCTTTCCTCTTGCTAGTAATACTCACTTTCTGCATCTATTCTCATGGGCCACAGGGCCAAGTAAGACAAAAGACCCAGATGACTGCCTTTTCCTGAACAAATCTCTGCTATAGAGCAGCTATACCAATATTATGTAAATTACATTTCCTAGTCTCTCCTACCTGTGCCTGCAGGCATTTCCTCATGCCTCCTTGGAAAACTCCACACCATTTAAAAACATCCCTGCTCTGAGCCTTCTGCTTTATTCCTTTCTCCCTCACACACGCGGGTGCTACTGCGACTGCCCATCACAACGCTGAAGTGATACTAGCTTGTGGCTACGTACCTTCAAAACTTCTTTTTCTCATGCCTTTCACCCTTGCAGGGCCAATCCAAAACCAGCTGAAATCAGCACGGCAACTATTCTCAACTTTGGCAAGCTTTGGCACATAGCCCAAACCCCAGATTTGCCAGTGCTTCTTGGAATACTTTTTTTCCACTTAATTGATCAGAACCTGGTGTGTTTCTTCCAGTACTTTAGCAGTGCCTGTTCCAGAATAGCTTTTTCTCTTCCAAATACTGTTCTTCCTCTCATGTTTCATTTTAAACAGCTTGAGCTACATACTTATGGAATTGTTCAGGCATAAATGTAAGAAACACACTATTTAAAAAGGTATCAGAAAGACAAGACAAATCAATTCACTGCAAAGTGAGATCCTTGACAGGAAATTTCCAGTAGAACCCAGTATTTTTAGCATTTATAAAATTTAAAAAGCAAACCACAAACACTAAGCAGCATTATTTTGAAAGCTTTCACTTTTCATCTAATCTACCAGCTTCTGCTGAATATTTTATTGCCATACTGCAATATATTTATAATTAATCTCGTCATTTCTTCAGATTTCTTAAGGGCAGGAATTGTTATACCTATGCAATCCTCTGTAAATTCTTCTGTGAACACAAATGTTTTCTGATCATATTAGTAAATAAAATAAAATTGTTCACTTTAAAAATATTTATTTATAATTGTTGCAATCACTTAACAAATGGAAAACGGGTCTAATAAGCCACACTGTATTCATTGCTCTTTCTGAAGTGAATTCCTCAACACTGGGAAGAGAAAGAGCATTTTCCTGTGGTTAAAGAAAGTCCAAATTGCATGTTTGAAATCTCTTCTAATAAAAAGAGCAAAGCAATAAGCGGATTATCTCTTTAAACATAGTATAGGAAGGCTGGAGGCCCTGGAGACATTTTTCATAGCCTCTATCTCTGATGCATAGCAACATTATCTTCAACTAGAGAGGGTCCTATGACCCTGGAGCTCAATTTTGATTTGATCTTCTTCTTTAAAGAGGTTTCTGTGATTCCTCTCAAGTTATGCTGCATATTCTTATTTTGGGTTGGTTTTGTTTGGTTGTTGTTTTGTTGTTGGTTTTTAATCTGAGATAAAAGAGCCCCAGCTTTTTGATCCACTGGTTTGATCGTGTTATATGGATATTTAACTTAACTTTTCCCTAACAGAATTAGAATATGCATCAGCACAAATGGCTGGCAAGTTCATCTGACAGGAGAGATAGGAGCTTCGATAGAAAATTCACCTCTAGGGCCTCTCTCCTTCCTCCAGATATTTTAAATTGCAGAAATTATCTACCTGGGGGGGTGGGGGTAAAGGAGCCTTATACCCTTGCTCGCAAATACTGTCCAGCTAAAGCAAAGGCAAATCTACAAAGGCTCCTACAGAGGCTCCAAATCCCAAGCAATAACAACGTTGAACAAGAAATTGGGGAGCTTAGCTTGAAGTTCTCTGGGCTGGAACCTGGCCCCAGACCCATTTGGCTTATGCAGCCCCAGCAAGGGAGTTTCCTCAGGTTCCCACCTCCTTGATCTTCTTTCCTTGTTCTGGAAACGGCACTGCCTTTGAGACATGTCGCCTGGCAGGGATATTTACTCTGTGCTTCTTTTGTCCACCTTTATCTCTGTCTGTGCATCCAATCCTCAACATATACTGCTGATACTGCTGAAGGGAAAGCATTTACTCGGAGGCACTGATTTGAGTCGGCTGAGTATAGTCACAGCAGGCATCTGTGACTACTTGATGGGATTAGCAGATTATGAGAAAGCATGTTTCACCGTGGGGTTCCTGAGGAAGGGAAAATGGGCAGGTGGATGCTTGGATCTCGGTTAAACTATGCATGAAGGCCCGATGGCCATGTCAGGAAAGCTGTAGGCACAGGATCAGATGGACTGCTGCAGGTCAGGATTGGAAGATCAAGCCAGCAAGCAGGGAGGTTCTATCACTTACTGAGGATTGAAACGAAAGTATTTCAACTAGGCCAGGCGAGAGAAACCTGCACAGATCCCATCTGCATCATTTTTGAGATATGTGCAAGTGCTTGACAACAGCAGCTTTTCTTTTGCATCAAAAAGCTTTGCTGCATCAATGCAGATGGAGCCCCAGTGGAATTTGAATAAATGCATTCTGTTGTTAATGAAGGAGCCAAGGGTTCACAAGTCTCCCTGTCTTGTGCCCTGAAGTTGCTGTGGATCTCTGCAGAGAACTGGGAATGTAAGTGAGCAGTCCTGCTGTACAGAAAGATGTCTGGTCCACATAGGGTCAGATTTTCCCTGTTAGATATTCTCGTACAACGTATCAGAGAATTCTTCTGGAGTTGTTTGCTTCTTGGGTCTCTTTAGAATGATGAAAAAGAAGAAAAAAAGAGAGGAAAATTATTTGAAAGAAGATTAATTAATTTTTAATAAGCAGACACTGACATTTGTTCTGTTAGAAATGGCTATAAGTGATCTGCTGAAACAGAAGACACTACAGTGAGAAATGTTGCTCCACCAGAGACGAACGTGACTAATCCAGCCCAAGGGATGAAGATGCCTCCTTTAGTTGTCACTCTTCCCCCAAAAAGTTGTCAGACAGGGAGGGGAGGGAAAATTGGACTTGGTAAAAAAATAAATCACTTTGGATTCTGTGAAGGAGGAATTCCCTGACCTCCTCAATCCTGTTTCTTCAACAGTTGAGTCTATTCCTCACAGCCGTTCCTTGTGTAGACAAGGTGCTGACAGACTGATATTTTAAGCGCTGTGTGGCACAGGCCTGCTGTAAGCAAGGTTACACAGCAAGTAGCTGAAATGCCACCGGGTGAATGAAGCCCTACCTACACTAGCATTTTCTCTGTTGCCACCACCAAAGGGAAACATTTGACAGAAACGCTGAGTGCAGACACCTCCAAAGCATGCAGAATTAGCCCCTCGCTACCCGAGCTGGATGACATTCCAGCACGACAGTGTGCGAATGCTCTTGCTTCAGGGGTGCTCTGCCCTGCCTTACAGCTCCTCCACTGTGCGCAGCATCCCACGGCAAGGGCTGGCCTGGACCCATCGCAGCAGTCAGCTATCACTCATCAATCCCAGCTGCCACGCAGAGGCCAAACCCACTGGCCCACAAGTCTCACCCGTAGGGAAAACACCCTGATCGATTTTGGCACAGCCGGATGCAGGAGAAGCGTCCCAGGCAGTCAAAGCCCAGGATGACTGAGAGGGAAGCTGATCAAGTGTTTGCAACACTAGTGGAAAGCGCAGTCAAATTCTTCTGAGCTGAGATCATTGGGCCCTGCCACTCACACTTCCTTCTGACCAGCACGAGAACTGAGGACGTTCAGTGGTGTCTCCTCGTGGTGTCTGAGCTCCTCCCAGCCCCGTCTTTGCTGACACTACCAGCACCAGACCCACTTGCACACAGATGCTCCTTTGCTCTTGCGTTGTTGCTTTGCTCCTGCTCCAGTTTTACAGCCCTGCTGTCCCCCAGAGCAGCAGCAGCTGAGTGGTCTGGGCCACACACAAGCAGATCAGCACAGCCCAGACAGCTCTATGGTAAGGAAAATTCCTCAGATCTTATCATCCAGACTGAATCATTTTGAAGGGGGCAGCTGATAAAGGTGTACAGAAGAATAAACAGGACAGGGAAGAGGGATCAGGACCTACTGTTCTCCAGGACTCATTCAAAGTGCAGCAAGTACACAAAACCAGAGATGCTGTGTTTTCCAGTGCATATGATGCACTAGGGTATAAATCTATATAAAACAACCCATCCTCCCCCTCAGTAATCAGATACCTGCCTCTGCCTTTGCTATCACCAACCACTGTGGTGTCACAGCAGCAACTGCAGGAGGCCAGTGTCCTGGGGACCAGAACACAAATGGAAAGTAGCTCTGACACCGAGGAGGCTGCTTGGTTTTAGACCATCTTTTTCTAAAAGGTGAGAGTTACAAAAATGCCTCAGATACTGGAAAATACTGTCATTCATGAAACAGAAGGATGGTGCCAACTGAAGCTGGTGCATGCTCCACATCATTGCATAGGCAACCTGGGGTGCTTTCCCCAACAGGACATCAGTGGGAGAAAGCAGGAAACATTTTTCAGGAACATTTTCCAGTGTTAGATAAGTGAATACATTTTTTAAGCAGATAAGAGGTTTGGAGGGGAAGATAACAACTAAGTTCTGAGGACATGAAGGAAATGTTCCCTGGGGTGTCTGATGCAAGCTTTGTCCCTACAAAACAGCTGATGCCTGACAGAGGCAGGGTAGAGGGTTGTGTGGACCTCTGGTCTGCTTCATGTGGCTCCCATGACTGCTCTGCACTTGCATATTCTGAGTTGCAGCTACTTTTACTATGTGTGGATTTAGTTTCTTGTGTCTAATTCACCAAGTCCCAGCCCTGCAAGAATATCCAAGCCCAAAACTGCCTTTTCCTATGCCCCAGAGCTGACAGAGGCTGTATCAGCCCAGGTTCTGTTCAGACCATCTTGGCTTCTGATACCCTGAAAAATGGCTCTCAGGTGCTTAATGCCAGTGAGAGCAAAGCTGTATCCAGGGTGTGCCCCTGGTGCACTGATTCCTCCACCCAGAAGCACTTCTCAGCTGCCTAAATAATCTGGAAAGGACAATGCTCAGGGCCAGCATCTGGCCAATTCTCCATGAACATCCATCCCATTCAGGGGGGAGCAGCAACACCAAACCCCTCAATGCCTTTCAGGGTATGTCATACAGCAAAGCATCTGCCTGAAACCAGGACTGACAGATCTGGCAGTGCTGCAAGAGCAAGGATTGTGCTGGAAGAGGAAAGATAGGCTACATGTGCAGCCCAGCTGGCGAGTGGATACCACATCCCACTTTCCCTTTTTGGTGAAACTGAAAGACGGGAAAGAGTATACACGTTTGCTGCTTGCTAGGGCCAATGAAGACTGAGAGTTTTCTTCCCCCCTGTGTCTAGTGCATAAGGGAACTCTTGAAGAACAGGGCCCCCACCCTTACCTTCTCTGCAAGACTTTTTCTGAATGATGGGTTGCTTGTGTTGTTCTCAAGGATGGAAGAATAGACATCAACTTGCTGCAAATCCAGGCTCTGCACAGGGAAGAAAGCAGAGGTCAAATAAATTACGGAGGTTTAAGATAACTAATTTCCCACTCTTTTGGTCCCCATCTCATGCCTGCCATTTTTAGGAAACCCTGCCATGTCCAAAATGTTGAATTTCCTGACCTCAACTTGGTCAAAAAAAAAAAAAAAAAAACTCCCTGAAAGCTTTACAGTATGACTGCATCATCTTCCTTTTTCAAGATCACAGAGATCGGCTTTGATCCTACCTACTCTGTGTAAAGCAGTGGAGAACAATGCCATTGCCCCTGCCTCTCCCTGCTCCAAATTGTCCCTGAATGCAGTAGAAAAACCCCTCTGCCGTAAGAAAAGGTATTGCATGCCACAGGGACCATGGGTAATGGAAAGGGCTCTGCATCACCCAGGACTGTTTAGGTGCTAGACACCTACAAGCCCTTGCTCAAGGTTATTCTGGGCAAACAGGGTGAGGAGACAGGCAAGGCCAAAGGTTATGAAGCACAGGGGCTGTAAAAAATGGGAAACCCTGCATCAAGTATGATTTCTATTNGGTGGGTCCCGAGACAGAACTCTCTTTTCTTCTTAGATTAAGCAAAGAATAATAATAATAAAAAAAATCAATACACTCCCAGGCCCTCAAACATATCTGTGGTCCCACACAGCTACACAGAGAAACACACACACCCTACATGCATATGTACGCACTGGTCCCCCAGGTAATCGTGTCACAAGAGATGCATGTCAGTTTGAGTGATGTTCCAGATCTGCCTGAAGGATCAAACATAAAAATCAGGAGGACTTTTCCATGTGTGTTTCAAGGATGACAGCGGGTTGCCAAGGTGGCTGTTTCTCTGGCAACAGGAAGATGGGAGGAGCTCCGGATGCAAGAGGGGCAGATGGTATTAGTGGAGAGACTGCAAAAGGAGCGAGGCACCCTGCAACACAGTGAGGAGGATGAGCAAAACATGGGGGCTTGACTCTGGGGCTGCCAATCACTTGAACCCCCATCATTTTATCGGGAGCTGCAACACTCGGCATCTCTCAGGATGATGGCCGTCAGGATGGTGGTCTGAACAGGACCAGATGTTACAGGAGCAGCATTTGGGAGCGGGGCTCGGAACAAACAGGCACTCAGACAGAAGGGGGCTGCACTGAAAAGAGCACTGCACAGGTCTTCCCTTTCCTCCTCCAGGGACAGTCAAATTATTTCACCTGTCTGCTTCCCACTCCCAACAACCTGCTTGCCTACGCAGACATTCCCAACTATTCGCATGTGCACATGCGCACACGTAAAATCCCACTTCCCCATCCTCATTTCCAATTCTCTTTGAGGTGCTTGCAGTGAGGACCTTGTCCCATGTGCTGTGCCTCCCAAAGCCTGGCTCCACGTCCCCTTGGCAGGACAGGCAGCCTCTCTCACTACTCTAGTCTGAAGCCACTTGCAAGCAAGACAGATCCTTTTGGTGTCGAACCTACAAAAAAATCTCCATTCCTCTGCAAGCCATCTTCCCATGGAGGCTGTTGATAATGCTGGTCCTTTGCTGGCCAGCATCTCCAACTGCCATCTGCAAATTAATTAGAATCATAGAATCATAGAATCATAGAATGATTAGTGTTGGAAGGGACTCCCAGAAGTCATCTAGTCCAACCCCCCTGCAAGAAGCAGGGATACGCCCGACTAGATCAGGTTGCTCAGGGCCTCATCCAACCTGTCCTTGAACGTCTCCAGGGATGGGGCATCCACCACCTCCCTGGGCAACCTGTTCCAGTGCTTCACCACTCTTACAGTAAAGAACTTTTTTCTAATATTCAATCTAAATCTACCTCCCTCTATTTTGAAACCATTACCCTTGTCCTGTCACAACAGGCCCTACTGAACAGCCTCTCCCCAAGTGAAATTACTTTCACTTGGTCACTGATCACCTGCTACTGTCACAGCAGAGACACACAGGCCTCTCTTCTCCCCACTAACAGATGCTTTACTGTCCCCAAGCAGCCTTTTTTTTCCCTCACAACAGGAAAAGTTCCTGTGCTCTGAAACCTGCTTGTGCCACAGGAGCTCTGCTGCTCAGAAAAGCTCGTTTGAAGTGTACTGCGAATGAACCGAGTCCCCTGGATTGTTATTTCCGAGCTGCTCGTTAACTGGGCAGCTAAGCTGGAAGACGGAGGAAAATACACCTTTGGGTCTGGGCAGTGCAGTGAGGTAGCGCTGCTCCAGGGCTGCAGGAGGACAGAGAGTTCTGGGAACACCTGCAGTGTAATAGGATCAAAGTGGGTGCCCACCTGCCCCTTGTTATTGAGGCTTTTCCCTACCTGCTGTTTTTATGGTCTATACACACTCCCAAGAACCGCAATGGTGGCACGTGGCAGAGCCAGCCCGGAAGGCATTTGCTGCAATGGATGGATGTTCAGCAGGATGGTTTTGTAGAAGGTGCACTGGGACCCTTGCCATGCCAGGGGTGAACCTTGCTGCAGTGCAGGATAACACAGAGCATTTAACGAGCTGCACCAGCACATTCCAAGCCCTTTATTCCATGCCTGATGCTGTCTCCTGCTCTCAGCTCCAGGCCTGAAAAAGACACTGTGGTTCCCTGACCCAGCTGTTTTCCAGACTGACCTCCTGCTTTCCCCCACAGCAGCACATTTTGCACGTGCTGGCCTCCTGTCCCACTACCTCAGCTCTGACCGCCCCCTTCATCACTTGGAGCTACTTCACCTTGTGCTCTCCTTTTCCTTGCTTAGCTTACCCCAAAGCTGACCACAGATTTCTGTCCTCCCCGTGAATTAAGCACTAAGGGTTCAACACCTGATTTAACCCAATGGGTTTTCTCAGCACACCTAATTTCAAACACAGTTTGTAGGGCTCAGTTTACACCACGCAGAGTCTTAACAAAATTTATCAGTTGGGCACCAGATGAATTTCTCAAAGGAAATAAGGTTTGTTGACTTTCCCCTCCCCTCACCTCACCTGTCCCAAAGGCCCATCCAACATACAAGGTCTTTATCCCAGGGCTTGGGTTCTCACCCTCTCTTTCCTATTAACTTCCCTGTTACAGGTCACATCTCTGTGTTTCCATCCTCACATCTCAGCCCTGCTCTCACCACATGTGTTGTCTGCAATGGGAGTTGCTACTTCATGCCTGAACGAGTCACCCCACAGCTGCTGCTCCACAGTAAAGTAACCTGGAGTGGGCGGGCTGGTCCCCCCTGGCAACATGAAGGAAACAGTCCAAGGCTGCTCGCAGCCTTGGACTGAGCCACCTGCCTGCACACCAGGCTGGCTATGAGCCCCACACAGCCGGTGTGTGGTGAACTGGCTTTGGGGGAACACCGGCTGGGCCAGATCCATAGGGCTCCAAGCTCCGAGCACAGGGCCCAGCCAGCTCCCAGGACTGCCTGTGCCTAAGGCTGGCTCTGCTGGCTCGCTGCATTAGCCTTAGTGGGGCCCCCTGAACAGAACAACATGATGAAACATGTAATTAAGATGGAGCTAAGGATGCATGACGAGGCCGACTGAGCGAGAAATGGATTTGATTTTTTTTTGTCTCCTTGCAGAAATCATCCACTTCAGCAGGAAACTACCCATTTGGATTTTTATAAGCCTGAATTAAAAAGAAATTACTTGATACAAATGAAAAGCTTTATAACCTGCAACCTCCTTTACCCAAAGTATTGCTTTTTGCTCAGAATAAACATATCACACGCAATATATAATGCTTTCTTTTCAACCACTACTCCAAAAATTAAAGTGCCACAAAACAGTGCCCCCACCCATCCAAGTGAAAATGAGAAGCAAGCAGTCCCATCCTCTTTTTCATACCTGCTCCCTATCAGGTCTCCTACCTCCTTGGCAGAGCTTTGCTCCTCTCTGTAGTACATTCTCCAGAGCTTCGTTTTGTTTAGTTTAAATGATTAATGCAGCAGAGCTTACAGGTTTTCCTTGGAGAGGCTTTTCCAGCCCTTACAGACCTCACAGTCAGAAAGGTTTCCTAATATTCAGGCAACATCCTTCTCTACTAACTTTCATTTTATTCCTTCTTGTTCTTTCCCGTGGGTCACGGGAAAAAAAAGAGTCAGCATTTCCTTCTTAGAGCAGTAGCCCTCCCATAGGAGTAAAAGGAAAAAAAAAGGAATCCACTTTAGATGGAGCTGGATGGGTGGTAAATGGGATTGGGGGTCATGGTACTTGAGGTAGCTGGGGTCTGGACCTAACACTTCAGGAGATCCACTCCAATCCTATTACCTATGATGCTGCTGCTACTGGGCTCAGGGAGTGGGAGCACTCAGCATTCCCCAGTTTAGGAAATGGAAAAGAGATCCTGCACAACGAAAATGTAAATGCAAAAAAACCCAACAACAAAAAAGAGACTCCCTTCACTTTCTTTCTGCTCTTTTACCCCCTCAGAACCAGTCAGGACTGCAGTGGCCCATGGCACTGACACGGTGAAGCTGTCACAGCAGGAGCTCCACACAGCTGAGGTTGTGGGAAGCACTTCTCTCTGCCCCTTTCCTGAGCCATCATTGTCCAGCTGGGGAGGGCAAGTCCTTGAGGCACTCTACAGTACAAAGTGGGACTGAGATCCCCTATTACTTCCTGACTTCTGGAGACAATTCTACCTCTACTACCAGGAACCCTCTCGACCCCACAGTTGCTACATTGTGCTGCCATCCTGCTGTCGGAGGAAAGGGTGCTGCCCAGCAAGGCTCTGGTACTGGGGAGGCCACAAGTGGACCAGGATGGAGACATACAACATGCTTAGTCTTGAATGGAGCTAAGCAGGAGGAAGGTCACCAATACTAGGCTGGTACACCAGTATTGGTTATGTTTCATATCCTGGTACTGAAGTTGTGTGTACCATGGAAGGACAGGGAAAGGAAGGGTTGTACCACAATGTGGACAGAAGGGATGGAGGGTGATTCTGGTACTCACGTCATAGACAGGAGGAGGTGGTGGTGCTGCTGGGTTGGTTGAAGGGGGCTGCGTTTCCACCGTCTGTCTCGGGACATTTAGCTGGTTCTTTCTAGGGCACAACACCTGCTGAGGACAAGACACAAAATGACACATTTTGGAGGAAACACCATCTCCCTAAAAATGAACACAAGTGCCACATCAAAGCCAGCTGCTCACACCCCCCCAAGTGCTTCCAGAGCAAACAGTGCAGGCACTCTCTGCACAACACAGGCCAGTTTCCTCACCCCAGGGTAAAACCAGTCTGATGACTTACATTGTAGCAGTGGAAAGGAGAACTGGGCTTTGTGTGTACATAGAAATCACTTGCACTACTGAAATTTATCTGCAAGTGTTTCACAGTACACAACAGTGCTGTAGAACAGGGAGTAAAGCAGGGTCCTGTTCAAAATGGTTGGGAGCAGGGGGAAGAGGGCATATCAGAGGTGCAAAATGCTGTGACTTTTGTTAGGATTTGTCTGGGAAGCTTTTGCTGATACACAGGGTCTAAAGAGCAGCACCAGACAACCATTAATGATGACGTACAGTCAGTGCTACACTAGTGTGCAAGTCCAGCATATAGTTGTAGGAAAAAGGTCTCTTCCTCTGAAAGGTATCTTGCATCGGATGAATTCTCCTTGAACACACTCCATTCATGCACAGATAAGGGTTAGTCCTGCTCAGCAAGCAAGAGAGGAGGCAGAAAAGGCAGAAGGCTTTGCTAAGTATCTCCGTTCTAATTCGGAAAGAAGTGGGATGATTATATTCACATCACATGAAAACGATGAACTGCTTTCCAGTCCATTAGTAACTAAGGAGGATGCTAAATAGCTTCTCTTAAAGATAAACATTTTTAAACCAGCAGGTCTGAGCAGGCTGTGGTGAGAAATATGGGCTGTGTTCTGCAGGAGGGCAAATGTAATGACTGCACGATCTCTTCAGGCCCAAGTAGTGCCCATAGGTCTGAGACTCACGGGCCCACCTCAAAACCTAGAGATGCTATTCGCAAGTTATGACGAGGTCTCCTTCCTCATCCCCATGGAGACACTGTCTAGGCAGGCAGAGATGTGGGCCTGTCTCCAGCCTAGTCACTCTGCTGCTTACACTCCTTTCCTCTCCACCAGACTGCCTGCAAGGTGAGTCTCACGAGATTAGCAGGTCTGCCGATTGCTGCCACTCTGTTTTCAGCCTCATGATCTCTGACTGTGTGTGCTGAAGCCTGATGCTCCTTGGAGTCGTACGACTGTACCAGCAGCGCAGCCTCCACATCAAAATGCATGCAGAGAGTCTGCTGTCATCATGGCAGAGAGCAGGTTGAAAGAATAAATACAGGGGATACTCTACCTAGAAAACAACAATCCCCAAATTCTGTTCTAGAAGATATTTTTTTTAAGTCAGCCTTGAGATCTTGGAATAGTGTAGAGGATGCTGCTTTGAATGCCCGAGGGTGGCAGTACAAGGCACAGTAGGTTTTCTCAAAACAACAGAGATTCCAGTATAATGACTCCAGAGGTTTTTCCACAGGGACAATATCTCATCCAGACCTTTCAGCTCTGCTTTGGCTTTTCTTCTCCTGCTCTCTACATCCTTTTTCTCCACTCCTGGTTTCCCCTTTGCCCTGTTACTCATCTTAGCTTCCACTTCCTTACCTAGCTAGTCCCCAACCTGTGACACTGATCTTCTCACTTGACTTGCCCTCAGTCCAGCTTTAACACCCCCCTCCAAGCTCCGGTGCTTCCTCACTCAGGATTCTAGTCCCAGTTTCCCTTCTGAGGCTCCTTCTTCCAGCCTCGCAGAATCACTGGTGTTGGAAGGTGTCTCTGGAGAATGTCTATTCCTCCCTCTATGCAAAGTTGACTCAACTAAAGCAGGTTGCTCTTCTGCTCTGTCTTTTTTTTTCAAGTTATCTGGGACTTCCACACAGACTTACTTGGGATCCTTGCCCTGACCTTCCCCTTTCACTCTGTCTCAAAGTTTCCTCTGCTAAACACATACCCAAGGCTCTGGTCTCCATCCCCTCCACACTGCAGATTGTTTTCTTCTATAGTGTCTGAACCACAGGCTCAGGAATGCAGTTGCACAGTCTTCTTGCAATCAGGTTGTGCCCAGCATCAGAGTATCTTGAAGGAGGATTATGAACAGGGAAAGTCTTGCCTACCTCCTACCCAACAGCGCCGCAGCGGACTGACTTGGATGCACAGGACCTTCCTTGCCCGACTGGTCATGGATGGGAAGGCATCCTCACAGGAACTCCTCTGGGCAACTGAGCTGCTAAACTGACAAGAGCTATGACTGAGCATGCACAAACTGCAATGTTCCAAAAGCCCATCACAAAGCTGTATGTCCTTGAATATTCTCAGGGCTAGCACAATGGTGGTGTGACTTCTTGCCCTGTGTCAGATCCTTGCTATAAAGCAGAGCATGCCAGATTCAAAGTGTTTACCACAAGTTCTTTTATGGGCAAATCAATGACTCGCTTTGTCTTTCCTGTAATCTTTTTTTTTTCTCAGAAGGACTAAACTTAAAAAAGAAAATAAACCTGAGGCAGACACCCAGCGTGGAAAATTTCAGCATGGGGACTTCCAATCCAGTCAAGTTAGAAGCAAATTCCTAGAATGGGTCATGGCAGGTATTGCTTTTACTTGGTTATAACTTGCCTTTCTTTTCCACAGAAGCAGAGCTGTTGCGCTGATGCTCAATGCGGCAAGAAGAGCAGTAGGGGTAACGAGGATTTCCCACGCGTAAGAGGTCTCTACATACCCTGTACCTATAAGAAAGCAAGCAAAAGGATCACAGTGTGAGTTGAAGTTACAATCTTGCTGCATTTTTAACCCTGGAAAGAGCCTTCAGAGAGCTAAAAACAGAAATAACGCAGAATATGCTGGCACAGATGCACACACCCTTCAAAATCTAGTCTGAACAGAGAGCAGGGTGCAGCTGAAGAATCACGCAAATGAGACAGGATATAAGCAACTGCACTTCATGTAGATTAGAGGGAGGTGACATGAGAGCCAAGAAAGGTGTAACGTAGAGGCTGGCAAAAGACTTTAGCAATAGGGGTAGAAAGACAGATAGTAGAAAGCACACAGGCCACACAAAGTAGCGGGGTGGGCACTGCAGGCATTCTCTGACCAGAGCAGCAAAGCTATTTTGTCACAGCTCCTTGCTTTTACACTTTCTAAGAAGTTTTTAAAATCCAACATTCAGTAATGCAAATCCAGACAGTCAGCAGTATGCATGTCCTTATCACTTTTCTATGACATTCCTCTTATCTTGGCATGAAGCTCTCTTTTGCTTCTCAGTCTGCACATTAACAGAACAACCAAGCCCTTGTACCACACCAAAAAGCAGGAAGGATTATGGTGAGCCCCTAACTCATTCATGAACCTCTAACAGTGGGCACCTTTCCTGTACATCTGATTATGGTGAGTACCCTAACCACTGGCCTTGTGTTCAGACATCTCTGTCACACTGCTGAAGGCCAAGGCCAACTGACACCAGTATTGTTCAATGTCTTCATTGATGACCTGGATGAGGGAATAGAGTGCACAGTCAGCCAGTTTGCTGATGACACAAAGCTGGGAGGGGTGGCTGACACACCAGAAGGTTGTGCTGGAGAGCTGGGCAGGGAGAAATTGAATGAAATTTAATAAGGGCAAGTGTAGGGTCTTGCATCTGGGGGGGAAGAACCCCAGAGACCAGTACAGGTTGGGGACTGGCCTGTTGTAGAGCAGTGCATGTGAGGGACCTGGGGGTCCTCATGGACAGCAGGATGACCATGAGCCAGCAGTGTGTCCTCGTGGCCAGGAAGGCCAATGGCATCCTGGGGTGTATTAGAAGGGGGGTGGCTAGTAGGTCAAGAGAGGTCCTCCTCCCCCTCTACTCTGCCCTGGTGAGACCTCACCTGGAGTATTGCATCCAGTTCTGGGCCCCTCAGTTCAGGAAGGACATGCAACTCCTTGAGAGAGTCCAGCGCAGGGCCAACAGGATGATGGAGTGGAACATCTTCCTTATGAGGACAGGCTGAGGGAGCTGGGTCTCTTCAGCTTGGAGAAGAGGAGACTGAGGGGTGACTTCATTAATGTTTATAAATATATAAAGCGTGAGTGTCAGGAGGATGGATCCAGGCTCTTCTCAGTGATGGACAGTGATAGGACAAGGGGAAATGGTTCCAAACTGGAACATAGAAAGTTCCATCTTAATATAAGGAGGAACTTTTTCACTGTGAGGGTGACAGATTACTGGAACAGGCTGCCCAGAGAGGTTGTGGAGTCTCCTTCTTTGGAGAAATTCAAGACCAATCTGGACACGTTCCTATGTGATCTACTCTAGATGATCCTGCTTGGGCAGGGCGGGGGGACTGAGTAATCTTTCAAGGTCTCTTCCAGCTACTAATATTCTGTGATTCTGTGATTCAGTAACACCTAAAAGCACCCTCTGACCCAGTGCCCAGGCTCCTTGGTTAGAGCCCAGCTTTAAATCTGCTGTTCCCAGGAGGCTGCGGCAGGGCAGATAAAAATTATTGCATCTTCATGTCACCATCTGCTTATTGGGAACATTAGCACAGGTCCCCCATCCAAAGCACATTCAACTCTAATGACATTAAGTATTGGGCATAAAGTTTATTCCCTCTTGACTACATAGTGTGTTTGGGCAGAGGAAAAGAAGAGCAAAGATCATCTTTTCATAGCCACATCCAGCTGATTTTTAACGTTCTGCCCTTCCTTTCTGATTGTTCACTTACCTCTTGCAAGGACAAACACTCCCTTTCCTGTTAGCTGTATGTCATTCCATTTGACCTGGCAGTAATATGTGCCAGTAGAAAAGGTGTTTTCAAGTGGCGTGATTATGTGGTCATAAGACAGCATAGCAGTCTTATTCTCTTGTCCAGAAGGGATGATTACATTTCGCAGCCTACTATAGATGGTTGTTTTCTGGCCCACTGAATTAATCCAGTAATAGGAGATTGAAAAATTGGTGTATTTTGGCTTGTAAGGGAAGATGACTTTACAGGGGATGGATATTCCTTCCTTGAGCAGCGCAACCTGGATTGGAGGTTTCTGTTGAACATCGACATCTTGCCCTGTAAAGGTAACAGTTGTTAGCAGTCACCTAACATCACGAATTTGGGAAAGGACTGTTGACCCAAAGACAGGATCACATGTTGAACATAACCCTATATAAGGAAACGCACTCATCGCACACAGTGTCGGCCCTTGTCAGAAAGCACGTGCCCTCTGTGATCGGCCACTTCTCTTAGGTAATTGCTGTGTGATTTGCGATAGCCTGTTGCATTCACAGGCTTCCCCTTTTCCCTTGTGAGCTCCTCCATACAGCACCACCACGCAAAAAAGACAGGAAATGAAGCAGGAAGTGAAGTGATTTTGCAGTGGTGTGAGACTGTGTTTGCAGCTGATGAACAGAAAGCGATTTTCCAAGACAAACACTAGCCAGACATCTCCTGAAACTCCCAGTGTTACAAACCTCTGCCTGGGCATCTTCATGTGGCCATGCAATGACTCTGTGACAGTGGAGGTGCTGTACAGAAGCAGGTGTTGTCAGTGGGACTGGGTATTTCTGAGGAAGGAAATTGCATATTCTGTATGGGAGGTAGCAGCACAGCCTGCTGTGTGAGAAGGAAGACAGAGTTTAACCTCTCCAAGCTTCTGCTGCTATAAACGGACAGGCAGCAAAGCACAAGACTCTCTGCTAGATACAGGAACTACCTGTGGGACAGTGCAGATCTTAAGTATCTACATATGACAGCATCTTCGGCAGAGAGATAGGAGATTGCGCTTTTCGTGTGCTTCCTCCTTACACAGGCAAGGCTTGAAAGTGATCTATCACTGCAGTACAGTAGGCAATGATGTCAGGAGTTACGAGAGACAATGAATAAGCACAGATGGGGAACCACACCATAGTTCACTCCCTGTTTCATTTAACTAACTAACTAAATAAATTAATTAAAAAGCTAAGAGTGAGCCATGGGCTAGTAAGGAGCCTGGGGTACAAGACCTCTTTGGCTTCCCAGCCAAATCTGGGTTTAACATCAAGCAGCCTTGGGATCTATTTGTTAGTCAGCTGCAATAACACCACACATAAAGCAACTTAAGAAGGCCCCCCTGCAAACCATTGTTGTCTTTAGAAAAGGGAACTGAAAACTTACACACAAGTCATCTTACAAAATGAAGGATTCTCTCAGAGACATGAAAACAGAAAGGGATAAAAACAAACCGTAGAGACAGAAAGCAGGGGATGGGTAGTCTTTTCCATTCATGCTTTTGATGAGATTCCCTGGGGTTCTGCATCTATGAACAGGCTCATAACAAGGCATTAAAGCTGTCCCAGAGCACAGCCAGGCTTGCTTGCCTGTCATCGTGTGCTAACGCTGCATCGCAACAGCAGCATCACCTCTGCACAGTGGGACGTGGCATCGGGAAAAGCAACTCAGACTTAGCGCTGCTGAATGTCAAGCACCGAGGAAGTGTTGTGGGGGTTAGAACAGAGGGAGGGCAGGGCACGGCCGTGTCCAGAAAGGACTGCTGAGAAGAACATCTGTTAAGGAAATCCTCTACAGATGACATTGCCAGGAACAATAACCTGAGAGTGAGGAGCAGCTTAGGTTACATCACTAGAAAATGATTCTTAGCTGTAAAAGCAACCAAGACACCATACAGTCCTAAGGGATCTTTTGTTGCTCATTTGTTGTGAGTGCAGGGTCCTCTGTACACTAGATACAATATTATGGAAAGACGGTAACAGAAAATCCTGCAGACGCTGCGGGACTGATAACCCGAACAGCCTCTTCTGGGCCTTATTTTAAAAAATCATTCATCATCCTTCTCCTCATCTCTACCCAGCAGAACACACATGAAAATACTTTCTATAAAAGACATAGCTAAGCACATCTGTAACAAGACAGAGGAGAGATCCATCTTCTTATAGTATCCCAGGAGCCATTAGCTTGAGAAGAACATGCCAGGGAAAAAGCCAAACCATTTTATTTAGGTTATCTAACCCTTCTCCCATGTTCCTCCTTTCTTGAGGATTCTCTCTCTCAGCTTTGAAATGCTTAAAAGACAGAAATAGCAACAGCGTGCAAATTCCTAGCGGGGATCTCTGGAAATTAGCAGAAGAGAGCAGCTGGAAATGCTCTAATATGAACAAACGTGAGAGTAAACAAAAGGAACAAAAAAAATATGGTTTTTTACCTCCACACTGAAGCGACCAAAGAACCAGGAAGATGACTTTTAGATTAGAGGCCATGATGGTGGTCAAAGTCTGTAAGCAACCAGACATGAAGATACAAAAGGCAAAAGAGATGGGGGTTTATCAGGTAGTTCCACACCCAGGCGGGCTGATCCCCTCCCATTTGTGAAGGGACAGGCGGGATGTACGAACGCTGCTTTTGGCAAGCTGTTCCTGGTAGATGCAGGTTCTTCTGCTTTTCGGTCAGACTCCTCCCTGCACAGAGGTTCATTTCTCTGTACTGTTACGATGGTGTTACACCTACCAGCGGGTGTCCAAAGATTAGACCATAAGCTCTTTAACGTGTGGAGCTTTGTCTCCCGACGACTGTAAAATATCACACACATTTAAAGCAAACTTTTGTCACCTTCCACAGCGATCAAAGCCCTGTGTTGGAATATGGGAAAAAAAAATGTGCTTTGACTGATGCAGATCGAGGCCATTTGAGGTGAAGGTGGTCAAATTCAGTGAAGGATTCAACAAACTCTGGAGCAATGGACAAGCTGAAAAACGGCACAGTTGGGTTTTAACCACAATTCTGCAAAGATGTGTTTATGCACTTGTCTTGGATCAGCTTTTTCTGATTATATCACTGCACAGACCATCCAGGTTTTGGAATAAGGGCAACTTACTTCAAATCACCTTAATTAAGACCTTTGTTCACATGGGGAAGCTACTGAGTATTGCTAAAGGGCATGGGATTCACAGCAGAATATCACCATTGAAATCCTTCTTTATGTGAGCACTCAAGTGTGCGATCACCTGTTTTGCCTTCAACATGGAAAACAAGTATCCACACCAGCAGTCAGTGCAGAGGAACAGACCCACTGTCCTCCCAACTGCACAAAACTTCCCTCTGCAGCCAACTCCTCCACAAGGTCACTTCCAAGGAAGGCACTCATATTCCAGAAGTGAGAACAACCAGACAGTGAATTCATCCGTAACAGCTGTGATGTTTCAGATCCACACGGTACTGGCATGGAATCAGCTTTGTAAGGCAGGCAAGACTTAAGAAACCCATTGCAGGGAAATCTAAGGACAGCCCTTTGAATAAAAGCCACTTCTTTGTGGGACAATCCTGCCACACATACTCATGAAGTCTTTGATTTTGACAAAAACGTGTTTTTAGCTAAGACAGCTGCAATGCAACAACTGAGCAGTGTCTTACTCCCTTGCTTCTCCCTAGGCAGCTTCCTCCTTTCTCACTTTTTGCCAGACATTTGCACTGTCCACAAGAAAGCACTATGCTGCAATTTCAAAGGTGCCTGCTTATAGAGGGCATGGGGCTGTGGAGACTAGTGGGGAATGGCCACATTGGGAAAGATCTAAGAAGGTAATATTAGCCTGTAAACTGCACACAGTCAAAATCACTCTCTATTGGTTATTTTATCCCTCCAGAGATTGTAGGAGTGGGGTATGCTCCAAAGCAACCTTTGGTTTATGGCATTTTTCTTCCTATTCAGCCTTTGACAAGTCCCAGGAGGAAAGGGTCTTGAAACAGTGGGCATGTCGGCGTGCAACTGTGGCCAATGCGTCACCCTGAACCCAGGGATGGCTCCTGTACTGTGCTGAAAACCCTGACAGATGGCGAGAGGAGCAAGTGGCTTTGCATGGCTCTGCAATGCTGGTGCAGCAGCTGCACTCCTCCAGGGAAGGTTTAGCTCAGATTAGCCAAAACCAACTCCTCTCCCCAAGATGTGCTGACATGGGCTGCACGGGGCTGGTCTCAGCTGGAAATCGCTCCTCACAGGTCTTAACGCTGAGCAGCATGGACAATCAAGAGCAGTAACAAGACACTTGGGGCCCACTTGTTATTTTAGATACATAGGCACAGATCAGGCAGCTGTGGCTCCGGGGGGCTGTGGGGTTACAACAGTGCTCTGCGGTGTTTCTCGGGCCTGAACAGCATCTCAAGATAGTCGGGGCAGGAAGGAAGGATGGGGCAGTGCCTTACTACGCTCCCATGGAAGACCTCTGCTGAATAGTGAGGGCTTCCTGGACTCTTATATCATGCTCATCCCCATGGTAGCGCACAACTTTGCAATTTCCAGCATTGATGTATTTCTAGAGGACAGAACATGCTGCTCCTGTCAGCGATGTGTTTTAACTGTTATCAGCATTTATCTGCTTCAGGAATTCAGAGCGATAAGTGGATTAAGTGCGGTAGGTTTGTAGGGCTGCTAGGTCAACATCCTCCTTCGGTCCTTTCCCTTCTCTTCCTATAAACAACCCTGTTGCCACTCTAAATGCCAAGTGCTGGAAATATCGCTGTCTGAAATTTAAGAAAAAATATATAGATCTAGCATTTCAAAAGAGATCACACATAAGACTCAGCTGTGGGATTAGAGGCATGGCCAGGCCAGAAATACATTCACTGCTGGAATTTGCTATGGTAGAGCTCAGTGAAAAGAAATGGCTTTGAAACGACTACCCAGCAGCTATTAACTGCAAGACAGGATGACATTCTGTTCCTCAGAGCCTAAAGGGAGCCTGAATCTTTGAATGTTAAATTCTAATTCAATTTTGTCTGGGGATTCTGGACTGGGTTTTAACCCTGGAGACGTAAATGGAAGGAAGATGAAGAGAATCTGGGGGAGTTGTGTGTTTCTATTACCTGCCTCTAGTGGGGCCAAACTGATTCCCCAGAAACTTAGGTGAAACTAGCCAGGATACCTGTGCCAAAGGAAATAAATTACAAAGCTCCAAAGGAATAGGTGACTGTATGACCTTCACTCATGCCTTATACAGTACACTGCTGTGTGTGAGCTGGTCCCTGCAGCATGACAGGGAAAGAACTGCCTGTCCAGCTGTAGCCCTCGCCAGGATCTGTATGGCTTGGTCCTTCCTTTGATGCTGCAAATCCTGATCAGTTCCTGAGACTAAATATAGGACAGGGCCAGGTGCTAGCAACAGTTTCTTCTTGTAGCTGGAAAGCGGCCATTAATTTCACTCAAGCGCTGTTAAAAGCCCACAATGGTGGCCAGTATTCCCAACAGTGAGGAAAAGCACATTGTTCTGGCACACACAAACAACAAGTTTGGGCAAGTGCTGAACCTACCAGAATTGCCTGTTCACAGCTGTCTCCAATGTACACCCACAAGTAAAGGCACACACACACACACGCGCACACGCATACGTGCCCGCACATGCCCCCACAGCCAACTCCAGGGAAAGCATTTATTCCAACAAAAAAGCTGCTGCCAGCCAAGGCAAAAGCAATGCTGCAGAGACCACAACAAAGCCTCTTTATTGCTGAAGTGTTTAACACCACAACCATCCAAAAGAGAAACACCGCTTGGCGCAGAGAAGAGCTGCAGCAACTCAACGAGCATGATTGCAGAGCACGCTTCAGAGCGTTCCCCAGCACGGCAGCTCCGGATTTGCTGCCTTGTCAGAGACCAGCTCAATCCCCCATCGCTGAAAGCCAGCCAGAGGCAACACATGCACCTCTGAGGACTCACAATCTCTTTGACTCCTCTAACCCCAGACTCTGGAGCGTACGGCTTCCCTATGTCTGGCAGCAGGAGCCATCCGAGAGCCAGCACGAGCAGGCTGTACCTCTGCCAGCATTTTTACCACTGTTGCATGTCGAGAGCCTCTCAGCAGGGCTGGATGTTGCTGAGTAAAAGCTGCCAATGCCCTCGCTATGTTTCCACTCACTGAACTGCTCTAGGGAAGAGGACAATCACCAGCTCGAGGGGAAACCAGGAAAAGAAAGGTGTTGACACCACCATGGGGAGGGGAGGGGGCACGCCTGTGATTCCTTTTCACCAGCAAAACGGCTGTGCCTCAGAAATCGCCCTGCTCCTGCTTTTTCCGTTCACCTACTGGAAATGTTCCCAGTGACTAAATTACCACACGCCTGATTCGCACTCAGGGGCTGCGCCTCGGCGTTCCCTGCGGCCCGCCGCCGAGGCTCCCTCTCACAGCCTGCCCGGAGAGCCACGGGCGGCGAGCGGGACGCCGTCCGGAGGGGGCAGCTTTGTCCTCTCAAGCTGACGCCTTCCAGGAGAGCGTCCACCGGGCTGGGCCCAGGATTGATGTAGGGCCAGAGCTGCCGTATTTCGTCCACTCGTGCAAGAGGCGTTAAAGCTCGCCCCGGGCAGCTCACCCTCACCGCCGGGAGCAACACAATCGCCGAACCCCGACCCGCTCGGGTCGCGGAGCGTGAGGGAGCTGAGGGGCGGTGACCTCCGCCTGCCAGCCC
>VXBZ01012291.1:111987-138317 GCA_013399135.1 Heliornis fulica
CGGGACCGGGCTCTTTCGGAGCGTGTGAGAGCTGGGTCGGGAGCCCTCCCCCCGGCCCTCACCAGGGGAGCCGCTGTGTTTCACACCTAGTGCCGCTCTTCATCTCCTCAGCAGCACAGCAGCCACGAGGCCAGAGAAAACGCGGCCAACATTTAGGGCAGAATTAATGCTAATTAACTGCAATCAACGCTTTGAAGAACATTTAATCAGCAAGCCGTGGGCTGTGGTAGTGGTTTGACTGTTGGTGGGAGCAAGTGGAAAAGGCAAATGAGCCTTGGTGCAGGCTGTGGTGGGTGCCCAGCCCCAAGGTTTGAGCCATACCAGCTGCCTCCCAGCCACCCTCCTCATTTCCGGTCTCTGCCACAGGTCACTGTCCCAAGCAGCAGCCACCCTTCTCGCACCATTGCCAGCGCCTCCCCCCCGCAGCCAGCTCCAGCAATGGAGGCCAAACAGGGCGGCTGAGTCAGTTCTGCTGAGCCCTTTAGGTGGGCGAGTGGCCCCCACACGGAGGGAAGGTGTAGTATGGGGAGCAGTGGGCAGTGTTGTCTCCAGCACCGTCATCCCCAGCCACTCGCAAGTCGTCCCTCCTACGCTGAGGGCGCTCTGGAAACTCCTGCCAGTACTAGTGAAGAGCAGAGTTTTATTATGAATGATACTTCTCAGCTTGCAGAGGCCTCCTGGCACCACGTGTGGGCCCCTGACTGGGTTCTTACTGCACCAGGCGATAAACCTGAGATGATTTATACATCAATTTTTCCTGGGAAAGCTTTTTACATACTTTCCATGACCAATAAAGCCCAGGCACCTATTGCATGCCTCTAACTGGTGATGCTGCACTAGCTAAGGCTCTGGTGATGGTGTTTAGCTCACCGTGGTTGCCTCAACAGGGGCAGGCTCAAATCAGTGCCTCTACAATCGGCCACCAGCTGGCTGCTGCACCCCAAGGGTATGCAGTAGCTGTCAGCAACTCCAGCAGCATGTCTCCCCAGCCCCCATGGAAGCACAAGAGCAGGAATCACAGGTGCACAGCCCTCTCACGACCACAGGATGTGTCACCAACCCCGAGGTGCCACGGTCAGGCCAGCCTGAACTTTCTCACATTAGCAGTAAAAATGCTGGGGGCAGGATGCTTGCCAGGAGCACAGTATGTTGCTGACAGCTCTCAGCTATGCTCTCTTAAAAAAGGAGACCCTGTCCCCTCTCCTCACTAGCTGCATGCCTTGAGGTGTGCACATCATGCTCTGAAACTCCTTTGAGTGAAGGGCTGTGCAGCCTGTCTGTAGAGTGGGACACAGGCAAGTTTGGCAGGGGCTAGGTCCTGAGTGGGACAGACATGGGGAGGATCACCTCAGACAAGGTGGCAGCAGTTGTGAAGGAGCTGCAGGACCAGTCCCTGCACCAACAGCCTTGCCAGATGGCCCTTCTGGCCTCCTCTGCTCTGCACAGGAAAGCTGCTCCAGCCTCAGCAAGTGTCGCTTTCAGGACAGCTGGCTGTGCCAGCCCCAGCTCTACACACACCAGTAAAGAGCAGCCTCAGACCACCTCCGCTGAGTACCCAGGCCTGCCCCATCACTGCCCTGAAACCTAAGCTCCTTCCCCTCAAGCACAGTCAAGGAGACCCTGTGCTCTCCTGAGCCCAGACTACCTCATTCCCTCTCCTGTTCCTCCCCTCACTTTTCTCTGTGCTTGTTTGGGATTCTCTATCTTTCCTTTCACTGTCTTCCCTATTTATATTTATTATTTATAATACAATTTTAATAAATATTTTATATATATGTAGTTAGCTGGGACAGTTTCTTTGGCTGCAGCAGCTTTCCAGCCCAGGGTGTTGGGGGTATGACCCTCATCACAGCAACATCACTGAGGAGCTAGCATGGCCCTCTGCAGCAGACACGTGCATCTGGTTGCACCCCGCTTTAGAACAGCACAGCTTTTCTCATGCACACCAGGCCTCTGCCAGCTCCTGGGAGGAAGGTTGGGAGGGGATTAAGTAGCTAAGTATCTAGTTGGCAAATGAATACTTTTTTTTTTCTATTAATTCCTCAACTTTGCTTTTATCCTGAACTGTGGAGAATATGCTGGCTGATACAGCTGTTATAGCATGCTCTCCTAGGGTGGAAAAACATCTTTTCATCACCAGACCCTATTCTGGCTATCCAAACTAAATAAAGAATCCTGTCAAAAACATTTGCTGGAAGAACCTACTCTCTGCTAGTATTTATGCCAATACAGAAATGTGTATCATTCTGTCTTCCTTCCCCACCCACAAATTTCCCACCTGCCATCTATATCCCTGGCTGACAGGACTACAGGACAAGGGTCTGTAGTTTTGTCCTCATGCAAGAGGATTGTCATTGTGGTTTATTTTCCAAACCCTTGTAGAGCAGGGTCTCTCCTGTTGGAAAACTGTGTAGTGGCAGGTGTGGATCCAGTAGGGATGGGAAACAGGAGCACAAGAGAAAGTGTGTCCTGTCTGTATGGAGACATAACCTCAGAACAAGTGTATGGAGGTGGGACTATGTGGATACTGTAGCGGGGTTCAGACCACTCTACCCATGGCTAAATGTAACTCGACTTCAGGCTGAGAGAGTTGGGGTTGTTCAGCCTGAAGAAGGATCAGAGGAGATCATACATCAGTCTTCTAGTACCTGAAGGAGAGCTACAAGAAAGCTGGGGAATGACTGTTTGTAAGGGCAGGTAGTGATAGGATGAGGAGCAATGGTTTTAAACTTGAGCAGGATAGGTTTAGATGAGACATTAGGAAGAAGTTCTTTATTGTGAGGGTGGTGAGATGCTGGAACAGGTTGCCCACAGAGGTGGTGGGGGCGCCATCCCTGGAGACATTCAAGGTCAGGCTTGTTACGACTAAATGACATTTAAAGGTCCCTTCCAACGTAACACATTCTATGATTCTATGATTTGTATATATGTGTGTATATATATGCATATATATACACACACACACACACACATTTTATACCTAGCTACTAACACTTGATAACAATTCCCTAATGTAACCCCACTTGGGATCCTCTATAGCCCAAGTAGGCATGTGGGGACCCTCCACCACAGCTAAGCCCACAGCTTCTCCTGCCAGAGCCCCACTCCCTCTCTGCACGTGCTGGGGAGATCCTTCCCCATGCCACTACTGCTTCCTTTATTATCTCTGCCCAGCTGCGGTTTGTAAGTTGCTTAAATCTTTTCTAGGAACAGATACAGATCACAGTTACCCAGAATCCAAAAACGCAGACAGCTCAAAGTGTGGTTAGACTCTGCCCTACTTTCATTGAGCTAAGAGCAAGGCTCTGCGAGGTGTTCAGGGGAGAGAAGGAGAAAAGAGAAAGACCCATCTCAGCAAACCGCCCCTGCCTCCCACACCAAGAAACAAACCTATCCTGTCCCGCGCAAGCGTGCTGCCTCTGCTTGAACCACGTTGCCTCTCCTCTGGGTTTGCCTGGGACCTGCACCAAGACATGAAGCCTGGGAGGGATGCTGTCCTGCACCCCACCACTTGACAGACATGGGCATCTCCCCAAGCTGAGGTGTGGGGGTTTTGCTGAATCAGGGCCACGAGGATGGCAATGCAGATTAAGAATGAGATGCATTGGTAGAGTTTTACCATATATACACTCACCAACAGCTTTTCCCCATACTAAGTTGCTCCAAGGACAGGGGAGCCGCAAAAGTGGAAGAGCCACCTGGGACTTCCCTCCTGTGAGAAAACACCTCTGAGAAGTCCACGCTGTGTTGCAGAGCTGCTGTGCAGCTGTGCTGTGCCTCCACGGTGAGCACAGCTCCCTTGCACCATCAGGTTCCTCTGATGTCAACACTTCTAGGAATCCACAGTGATCCCAAAATGGATACAGCTGAAAAAATGCTGGGAGGCCTCTTTCCTTCTCTCTGTGGTGCCAGCCCACAAGACCAACTAGTCAAGGATGCATGTTTCCCACACCCATTTGATAACTTGATTGTGGTAACCTGGGTCTGATTCTGATAACCCTGGGCTTTTCTCACAAGCTGGTGTTCAGAAGAGATGGGACTCGTATGGGAGAGAACAGATTGCTGACATGTGCTACCAGCTCTGTGACTTTGTCCAAAGTTGAAACTATTTGCCAAGTGATTCCACCTATATTCCTTCAGCTTTGGAGCCGTGTACAGACAGACAAACCACATACAGCCACTAATGTTCTAAGGGTGTTGCTTAACCCTCCTTGGAAAGCACATGTGTCAGAACAAGGACCAGAGCAGCAGCAGGGTATTTTTGCTGGTGCTCTCACTAGTGGTAGCAACAGTGAGGCATGTCAGGAGAAGGGTTTGCTGTAATCAAGGCCATAGAGAGATACGACAGAAGGTATGGTATGGTCTGAAGGGCAGTATAGTCCAAGTTCATTACAGTATTTATTAACACCATTTACAGGGACCAACTTGAACAACCTTGGAAGGAAGGATGAAAAAATGCCAGCAAACACATTACGTTCTCCTGTAAGAAGTTTTTTTCACCCTATTGAAAAGCTTTGTTAGAAAGAATGATGAGAATGGTAATAATAAGGCACTATAATTATACCTGATCCTTCTATAATCTCTCTCTCCGCAGAGTTTGGGAGCACTTTACTGCTATTATTGGATTTGAACAGTCCCATCTGGATAACATACGACTGATTTGTTTGGATGGCTTATTTTAGGTATTTCAGCACATACATTAGAGCTGCCTTCGTTTCTCGCTGATTCCCTGCAGAGTCTGCAAGAGCAGGAAAGGATCTTCAGCTCCTGTTCTCCACTGCCCAGTTGTCCCATTGTAGTTCCTTGGAGAGGTCTTCACAGAAGTCCAAGGATAAAAGGAGCCATCAGTCCTTCCTCACCCAACTGCAGAATGAGGGTTACAACCTAGAGGATGGATACTACCTAGAACATCTGAATTTGCACCTGTATTATTTTAGGTTTCAATGAATCCCAAATAAACCCTAGATGCACCTAAAAAAATCTAGCTGCAAGGACCTGGCACATACCTTGTGCTAATGGTACATGCGGTGCAGTCAGAATAGCTGCTGCCTTTCAGGGTGAAGCTTTTAAAGAAGGGGTTTGCAGTGTGCACGTGTTCCAAACAAAGGGGTTTGCAGTGTGCATGTGTTCCAGGTGTGCACAGAACTGAGGAAGGCGTGACAGATGCCGGCGTCTTTCCGGACTCAGCATTACTTGTAATGCCATCTCAGTTACAGGGACGCTGGCAAGTGCCCACCGCAGCTCCCATTCACCATGGCGCCTAAGTGAGCAAGCAGCTCCATCAGTGTCAAGAACTTTGCTGGCCCCTTGCAAGACCTCTTGGGAAGGAAGCTGAGCACTTGCGACTTCACTCTGGCAGGGTCAGGAGAAAACAGATGCAATTTGAAATAATCCAGCCAGCATTTAAAAAAAAAAGTTATTATAAACAAAAATGAGATTTTAAAATAATAAAAGCATGATTCAAACCTGTGGTTTATATAAACAGAACTCTTTTCAGTCTTAAATTTACAGCACTTTTTCACTAGCTTACAGTGTAGGGAACATCCTTTTCAGCGTGAATCCCCATAAAAACAAATACAGGTTGTCCAGTTCTTTTGGTTGTCTCGATGCTTTTTAAGGGTTTGTTTGTTTTTTTTTTCTTCTCCTATGAACTGGAGCAGGTTTTCTCCTGCATCCCAGGAATTGGAGCAGGTCTCCATGTCCCAGGTGGCCTCCTCAGCATGGACAGGTGGGGTTTCCAGTGCCTTGCCCATCCCCAAGGCTGTGGGCACATTTTGTTGAGGCCCATTACTCCTTCCTTAAGTTTTCCCCCAACTCCATTTTTGGAGCATTACATCCAGTCTCCTTTAATTCCCTTAGATTCTTCAGAGCAGCCTTTGTCAATTTGTTTACTTCTGGTTTATTTTTAAAAGACAAACCCCCAATGGACATAAGCTCTCAAGTCCCTTTTGAAAATGCCGTCTTGCCTGTAAGTGCTTTGTTTGTGATGCTCTCCAATCCTTTAGGCTATTGTTTACGAGCTGGAAGGCATCTGCGCTTGGGCTAATCACGCTGAATGCCAGCAATTCCCCCAGCATGATCTGTTGCACAAGCCAGTGGGAGCAGGGGTTGTTTTGATTACGTTTTGTGTGGAAAACTTAGGTTTTCTCACAACGGACAGACAAAATGGGGTGGGGGGAGGAAAAGAGGCCCTAATCTAAAGTCTTCTGGGGGGAAACGATAATCTGGTCTTTGATTCCAGTGGCATTTGGGATCGTCTCGAAGGCTGGGAGCTCTGATGGCAGGGGTGGTGTCTTGGGACGGCAGGTAGCCCAGGAGCTAAAAGTGTCATCTGCTCTGAGTTGGACGGATCAAATGCAGATTCAGGAGGCTGACAGTGCTATATGGTGTTTGGCACAGCTTTTTAAAGCTGTGTAGCTCCTTTATAACATGGTTAGTCAGGCTGGCATGCCCCGGCCCTGCCCACACTGGACTGATGCTGGTGTCCCCTGATGCCTTCTCAGCTGACATGTCAGTCTTTGATTCATTCTGATGGTGGAGATGCTTCTCTCCCCAGCCTGTGATGGTGCTTGCCTCCAGGCATCAGATGGGTGTCCCCATTTTTCTGCTGTGAGGCAGCACCCAAGGGCTGCTCCTGCTGGGTCTGCCATCAGACCGCTGCTAGGGCATGCACGGCAGCTGGGTGTACAGGTCTGCCCCGTGCAGACACCCCTTCTTCCTCGAGAGGCCCCAGCACACGTACCAGGAGCTCTGTGCACACCTGGAGCCCAGCAGCTTTCCCCTGGCAAGCACCTGGCTCACCTGGACTGGGCTGCACTCTGTGCTGTTGAGTGAGGTTAAGCTGTCTCGTTCCCAGACTCCTGCCACTGCAGTGCTGTGCCCAACACAGCTCAAAGCTGCACCTGAATCCCACCTCTCTCCTATTTCCTGGCTTGGCATTTCCTGATCCAGAGGTGCTCCATTAATCACCACTAATCCCTTTTTGTACCCACAAAGAGGTTAGCATCTCCAGTGGCCTGTGGCAGGGACTTCCATGGCTTAAACTATACCTCAAGTGGAGACAGATCCCCTTTTGTTCATTCTGAAGTCTCACACTTGACTATTTTCTTGGATGCCTCCTTGTGTTTTTAAGATAACACGCTTGCTCGGTCACCTATTCCATGGCATTTAGGCTTTCAGAACTCTTCTGCAGGCCTCAGCCATCCCATTTCCCATCTGAAAAGCATCTGTCGAGCTAACCCCTCCACAGGAAGCATTTGGAAGTACTCTGCTTTGCCCAAGCCCCAGCTGAGATCACAGGGCAGCAGGAGCACACAGCGACATGGGCGGCTCTGCGGGGAGGCAAGTGAAGTCACAGAGTGGCTCTGCCACATCTCCCCTTGACACTCGCTCCCTCTTTGAACAGTGCAGGGAAGGCAGAAAGCTCCAGTGCATGCAGTTACTGTTACTTTACAGATCCCAAACATCTAAAGATTTGATGCAAAACAAACTCAAAACCATTGCATTCCACTACCTGAGGTGTTTTTGTGAAAGAAAGGCTTTAGCATGTTTAAAGGGTAATGATGCAAACACATATTTTGGGAGGGACATCATGGTAAGGGTCCACAACGGAGACCCAGCTGTGTGTACACAAGGTTTCATTTTGAAGCATGCCTCCTGGGAGGAGCTTATTTCCAAACATTGAGGATACCCAAATGTTAAATTTTCATTTTTTTTTAAAAGCGTTAGCACAAACTTGTGGGTTTGGGTGAATCCTGATCCACTGAGGCAGGTCCCCAGTGTCACATAGACCCTTATGCCAGAGGTAATCAAGCATGATTCCAAAGCTGCTGGCTGTGGGGCCCCTCCCATGCGCACACATGGGTACATATGGAAGTTATTAACAAGTTTCAGTGAAGGATTTTGGGAAATTAACCCCCCAGGCCCCAGAGCACCGCCAACAGCCAGCTAGTTGGGAGCAGATGAAGAGCAGCTTCCTGCTGGATGCCTGTGGCATGTTGGGACTGTAATCCAGGCCCTTTGCAGCTGGCAGAGGAAGCCCCTCTCATAAGGACTCAACTTTTCAACTTCTGCTGTTAGGACGAATGGTTGGAAAAAAGCCATCTGCGAGGCTGTTTAAGATTCCTTGACAAACTGAAATGAGTCAGCTGGAGAAACGTATAACATAATGTATAAAAATGCAAACAATTTTCCTGTGTTCCTCGAATGGTACTCAAGAGGCTGTGAGGAAGTTTGTAATTTCTTTATAAGTCTCTTTAAGAGGCACCAAAAGAAACGTTTGGATGTGGGCCACCAAGAGCTGCTCCAACATGGCAGAGAGACCGGTTCAGAGGCAGGGTGATTAAAGTAAATGTTTCCCACTCATTAATGAAAGCAGCAGGATGTCATTTGCTGTCACCCATTAGAAATAAACTCTTAGTTTTGTTTTGTACATCTTTATCTCAAGAACTGAAAGAAAAAGGTTTCTTTCACAACATCCAAGCAGAAAATGAAGGGGGACTTTCTAAAGCCAGCCATAGCCAATGCACTTTTCACATTCCTGTTCTCCCCAAGTTGGTTTGCTTTCTTGCACCAATCCTGATCTGGAAAGTGACCTCTCCTCAGGAATAATGAAGATACTCACCCATAACATGCTTTAAACTTTCCTAATATAACAATGCTTGGCAGTCATTCACTGCTTTTCATCCACAGATCTCAAATCAATTTGCTACAGCCCTGCATGGTATTGACTTACTTGTAAGACAGAGATGAGCACTTGCTGAGCAATTAAAAAAAAAAAAAAGAGAGAAGGAAAAATAAAGCAGACTTTATTAAAATCCAAAATATTTCCTTCTCTCTTGGTGTGGTTTTCCTAAGGCTCAATGCTGGCTGCCAACGGGGCTCTTCCGCAGCCCCCAGCCATACAACCCAAGATGCTCATTTTCAGCCAAATGAGACTGGTTCACAGCCAGGTCAGAGCAATCCAGTTAGAAAGCTCTTCCCTCAGTGAGCTACAACCACGGCCATAAAACAGAAGCATTCCTGTGCTCAATTATAAACGTGGAAGAAATGAGCCCACTCCTCCCCCCATTCCCGGTATCTGAAGGGAAGGCAGCCAATGCATCTTGGTGACAGCACCCCAAGGAAGAAAAGCAGTGAGGGGATAGACAGGCTGCTGGAGCCAGGAGATCCTGTCCCACTTTTCCTGCAGCAGGCAGAGAGCAGCCATGCAGCTGACCCTGCAAAGATGGGGCACCTGAGAGCCAGGGCACAGTCACAAAATACAGGTGCCCATAACTACAGATGATGCCCACAGGGAAGGTGTAGGAGCTACAGAAGGCTTGTGCACTGCCGAAGCTCTGCCCAAACAGCTCTGAGGGAGAGCAGTGGGATGGTGCCTATGACCAGGACAGTCCACAGCAGGCAGCAGCACCCAGAGCATGTGGGTGACCCAGGAACACTCCACGTAGTGCAAGGAAAACAGGAGGGAAGTGGTTTTCCATCTGTCAGTATGACATGACACTTGGCTGGGAATGGCACCATCCCAGTCCCTCTGCAGGGGGTATTGCAGGCACAGCACCTGCCATAACAGCCCCACCACCTCCATGGCCAGCCCCACCTCCCTGCCCTGTGAAAACACAGGACTTCAGAGCTATCCAGGGCAAGGGACCCCAGGAGGTCTCTAGTCCAACACAGGGCTCACAGCAGGGCCAGTTCCAGGGTTGTTCCAGGCTTGACCCAGTTGTGTCTCTCAACTTTCTATTGTGAAGTCTGTACCTCTCTGGAGAACCTGCACCCCTACCATGCCACCCTCACAGAAACGGGGGTGTCCTCACAAGCTGTCTGGACTTGTTTGCCCTGCTTCTGCTGTGCACTGCTGTGGCATGAGCCTGACCTCCTCGTAGGTACAGGCAGGTTGCTATTAGGCCCCTCTGCAGCCATCTCCTCTCTCAGCCTCTCATTGCAGAGCAAGTGCTCCAGCCCCGAGCTTCTTCTTGTCACCCACTGACTTCACTTCAATTTACTATATTTTTGTTGCACCAGGGAGCCCCAAACCAGAGGTCATACTCTTAACTGGGGTCTAAGGAGCAGCAACTACGGTGAGGTAATCACTCCCCACGCCTGCTGGCTGTGCTTCTATTGATGCAGCTCAGGATGCTGCTGGGCCTTGCTGCCAGAGAGCCTGTAGGAGGATTCAGCTTCACTGTCTGCCAACCTCCCCGGTCCCTGCAAGGTTTACAGTGCTGAGAGGGCTGCTGCAGGAGGTGGAGATCCCAGTATGGCTGAGCCACAGGGTGTGTGAGCAGGGAACACACAGGGCAGTTCTCTCAGGGCACACTGAACCCCAGCCTCACTGTGATGCTGCCTGGGGTAAAAAGGCACCCCAGCCCTCATCCAGGGCACTACAGCATACCCCAGCCCTCACCCAGGGCATTACAGCCTGACTCAGGCATCCAAGGGCTCCAATTCACCACCTCTAATGGACCCAGCGACGATGACGGATGCAATTACCCGCTTAGCTTTTTGCCCTGTCCCCACATGAGATCACAGCTCTGGCAGCAAGTAACACCATACCCACATGTCAGCCACCACCGTGCACACGTACCCTGTGACAGCAAACAATCCCAGCTCACGCTTTTGCACTGGGCTGAGAGCCACAGCAGCTGCAGGGCTGCCCTCGGCCTCCCTGAGGGTGAGAGGAGGGGCGGCAGGGAGATAGCAGCCACTTTTCTGGCACTTATTTAAGTACCTCAGTTCATAAGCCAGCGCGCTGAGATAGGAGGGCAGGCACCTTGCTGTCAGCAGTGCGACAGAGCCCTCCAGAGAATAATTCAGAGCATCCAAGTTGGCTCCTGTGATGAATCACTCCCTGTATCTCTCTCTCTGGTGACTGCATGCTTTAGTTCCTCAAACAAGAAACCTGAAACCAGAAGCACAAATTCGGGGCAATCTCACTCCACATTTACCTGTTTTCCCCAGGAACAGGGCTGAAGGGGGACGTCAGCATGAGCTCAGCAGGCTGCCTGTCTGGCTGCCACTGCTGGTAGCTCACAGAACCGCTTGGCTCAAATTTTACAGTAGCTGAATTTCTTCTTTCACGGACCTGTTTTCAAGTCACTGTAGCTGCCTGGACCATGGAAATGAACCATAACCCTATTTAGGCAGACTCTGCTCCTCTCATTTGCAGTCATCCTCACCAGTTCGAGTTCACTGATGCTGTGCCCTGTTCTATGGTTTTGAATTACTCACGTTTAACACCTAGTACCAAGAATGACTCTGAAAATCTCACCCCTGCATTTCTAGGAAATACATTACATTTAGAAAATTTCTTACTTGATAACACTATAGGATGAATTTGGTTTATTGTTTCCAGTGTGGACCATTTGTTTATGTCTTGTTGTTGGTCTTTATAAGAAACTTGTTTGGTTTCAGTTTGATTACCACGTACTAAATTAACTGGGCTTTCAACACTGCAAGGGGATTAAAATAGCATTGACTTAAAAAAAAAGTATAAAACCACGTTTATTAAAATTTGTTAATCTTGTATAAAGTCTAACGTTGCCTTTTTTGAGGCAAAACCACAAGGTTGTGCCCCTAGGCGGCAGCAGCATACTGTCAGATGAGTACAAAAAGGGTGCTGGGCCCCATCCTGTTCCAGGGTCCCAGGACAGACCAGACTCTCCCATCCGGGGTTACCTCCGCAGGAATGCCATGCCCTTAGTATGACCCAACTCACCCGCACTCCCAAAAATCTGTTCAAATAAAGCAACGCAAAAGCCAGTGAAGCTGCACATACCGCACCCGGCTGCAATGGTTTTCCTCTAGTGCAGACGCTGGCCCCTTGAGTGGCAGGCATCGCATTTGAGCTGCAAAGAGTGGAATGCACCCTCACTCTGCCACAGCTACGTGGGTAATCTGTTTGGCACTGGGGTTGTACCTGCTGACGCCCAAGCTGCACTGCTGTGGGGCTGGACTCAGCTGTACCACTGCAGGAGGGCAGATTTGTAGCAGAAATGAGCATAGGCACTTTATGGTAGAGGAAAACAATGGGCTGACCTGGGGGGACAGGTAACTCAGCTTCTTCTTGAGACTGAAAGTTATGAATGGAGCAAAGAGCAGGACTGGTGGTGTGTGGGGGTAAAATCTCTGCTCTTCAGTTCTGCCTTTACCCCAGGCATCTCTGGGGAAGGTCACACACGCTCTACACGTGCGAGAGCACAGCTGTCACAGTCAGTGGTTTCAAGCCCTGCTCCCCTTGCCCTCCCCTTTGTCTCCCTGCAGCCAGTCCAGCCCCACGGGTGTGGTGTGCACCCCACCAGCACAGCCACGTTACAGGGACTTCCCTTCACCTCCCACACCATCATCTCCCAGGCAAGGAGGGAACGGGGCTGGGGATAATGCTCCCCTCTGACTCTCCCCTTCTGCCTGGGAGTGAGACCCCCTCCTCCCTAGGCTGCATCCCCTCAGAGCCACCCAGCTCTGCTCTGTGTCCTGCTGCAGCACCAGCCGGCAGGTTCCGGCAGCATAGTTCTCGCAGCGTAGGCACTGTCCAGCGGCTCCGACACAGGGGCTCTGAGAAGACCAGGGGGGTCCCCCCCATCTCATCAAAGTGCAAGGGGTTGTTCCGAGTCCCTGCCACCACCAGCTCCAGCAGCCGGACCACACAGTCTGAAAACCAGTTCTTCAGGCGGAAATAGCCCTCCTGGAAAGAGATCCGGAGGCTGACAGGGCCTGTTGGCATCCGCACACTCAGGCTGAACAAGCAGTTCCCCTGCGAGCTGTCCCGCACCAAGTAGGTGCCGACAGGCTCCCGCTGGAGCTTGGCATGAGCCTCCCCCACAGATAAGGGGCCCCAGTAGAAGTCGCTGGCCTGAAGGATATTGAGGGATCGCTCCAGGACCTCCCATTCGCAACTGCGAAACATCCGGAAACGATCGGGCAAACCAGTGGGTGCCGGGCTGGGGAGAACGCTCCGATGCTGCCTTTGCGGACGAGAAACAGTGGTGTGCACGTTGTGTAGATCATCTGGCCTCCCTCTGATCATTTCTCAAAGAGCCCATGGATCCTGGAAAGATGCTGCCTTTACCATGCTTCCTCCTTTGCAGCCAGCCTGCAGGACAGAAGGAGAGTGAGGAAACCCGATACTTCTAACTGGGCAACTGAAGACACTTCACAGGGAGAAGACAGAAGCAAGAGTACCAGAGAGAGCACCAGGGAGTTACTGCATGTCCCCAGCCCACAGCTGTATGGACAACCAAGAAAGGGCTCCATCCAGCTGGGTCCCCACTGGCACAAGGCAGCACCTCGGAGCTCTGCAACCACTGGGCTTCTGTGATCCACAGCTGGGGCTCCCCAGCACACCCTGCAGCAACAGGCTGGTTTGAACCCAGCAGATCTTGGCAGTTTGAGATTTCCCTCTGTCGGATGTTGAGATGTTTATCAGACAGGCCAGCAGACTGGCAAGAGGAAACAACACCCCAAAGCAGGAGGGAAAAGTTACCCAAAGCAGGAAAACATTGTTTACTTTGTCATTCAGCAAAAGGCAGAAAGATTTCCTCTTGCCTCTCCAACCCTTTCTCTGACAAAAGGGCAGATAACAGGACTTGGAAGCAGAAAAAGATGAGAATGAGCCTTTCCCACTATCATCACCTCGGATCATGACCCCTTCAAGAAATGTTGCACCACCAATTTCAGGATGAGGACTGTCACAAATGAGATCACTTAACACTGACCAGACACTGCTCATGTCCAAGGAACGGTTCTGCTCAGGCCCTTGCAGCCCCTTAACTTCTGTTTCTGCCAGAGGGACATCTCATTCCCCACCATGACTTGCCTTCTCCCAGTCATGGTCCTCCAGTCATGTGCTGTGTCCGAAGTGCTCTCCCTCACTGTCACGACACTGCTCATGTCCTGCACCTCATGTTATCACTGTCTGCCTTCAGAAACACAAATTCCTGAACCCAGTGTTGCCATCAGCCATCCAAGTCATTTCAATTATATTAAAACATACATTTTCGGCATGCGTGTGTGTGTACGTACGCATAAACGTAAAACCCACAGCCCCAAGCCAGAGCTCATTCTGTGTGAGAAGCCGAGCTGTTACATACCACTTCCCCAGGCCTGACAAGTCAGTAGCTCACTGCCAAGCCCTGCCCTCCATCCCCTGACATACCCATTAACCCAGTCACACTCGCTGACAGCACAGCCGTGCTGGGAGCAGAACAAACTGCTGACACGCAGCCTGCAGGGAGAAGGAGATGGACTCCTCCGTCCCCAGCAGTCCCTGCAGAGCACCGGGGCTCGCAGCAGGCATGCAGCCCACCAGGGAACGTGCGGGGACCTGCGAGGGCAGGCTCTGGAGGGACAGCTTCAGCTCAGGTGTAGCCCCTTGAGAGGTTCCCCTTACCGCACACCCTTTGCTGGCTATTCAAAAGCCTCGCGTTCCTCTTGGTGCTCTTGCCAGCTCTGTGGACACCACTCTGCCCAGGGAGAGGACATGGAGCAGCAGGGCCAAACACCTTTCCCTTGCATGGGCACAGCAGTCTTGGAAAGGAGGCATCTGCCCGGCAGTGCCATGCCTACGGTCATCTGAACATCTCCCTCAATACTTCACAGAAATACCAAGAATGTAGTTGTCAGGCACGTCCCCATCAACACTCTTTCAGAGAGCAGCCTGGGAAGCTTCTCCAGTTTCTAGCCCAGCGATTTGTAATCCACAAGCCGCTAAGGTCCCTGGTACCACTCTGAATGTTGCTGATCCTGCCCTTTAGCTACGTGTCACCAAGGGAGGGAAATTCCACACTTCAATAAAGGTGGGAGGGGTAGGAAGGAGTTAATTAGGTCAGGTTTTTCCTTTACCATTAAAAAACACAACCAAAGAAAACCAAACACAACAAACCCAAGAGGCAGCAGTTGAAAGCTGCCTGGATGGTTCAGCAAGTCAGAATAAATTGTAGAGGAAATTGATTTAGTGAGCAGAATGCAAGTAACCACAGACTGTATGTGTAGCAACTAGGGCCATCTATCAATACCAAAGACTCATCCTTGTAGGTGCTACAGCATCTCTGTCCCTCTCCTCCTCTCTGCTGGGTGAGGAAACTATAGAGCCAGCCTTCTGACACCAGCTACTATAGAAAAGAAGGTCATACTCCCGCCAGCTGTGTCCAGGCTGCAGCTCTGGCCTCAACAGGAGTGAGATGCAGCCTCACTCACACCAGCAGCCACCCTTCCCAAACAGCAACTTTTCTTGGGTCTAAATGGAAATTTTGCCAATCTCACAGGTCTAAGTTAGAGAATGAATTCAAGCTGGAAGACAGAAGCAGGCAGCTGTCTTTCATTTCCAGGCTAGTTTTAAAACACAAAAAATTAAACAGATAATTTGTTTAAGGTTGCAGACACCATCTGACAGAAAAAAACCCAAACTTGTTTGTCCCAGTTTTCAACCTTGAGTCATTCTCCCGAGTCCTTTAAGAAAAGTCCAGGGCTACTGGAAGTCTGACTTGACTAAGAACAGAGACTGTGTCATTGTTTCAAATTCAAAGTAAACACAAAAATAGCATCTTCACAATTTGTTCACTTGGTTTGAAATCTACATATGGGTCAGCCTCAGACAGTGTGAATTTGTTTAGCTTCTGTGACCCATTTTCAACAGATGGCTGCCTGGTCTGCAGCACAGTATTGGTGATATTACCTCTAGAAGTGCTTCCTGATATCACCTTGGAGGTTCACTTTTAACGGGTCAACAGGTCCTATGTGTATGTTGTCTCCCACATCAAAGTGGATGAGCAGACTCTCAGGATTAGGAATAAGCCAGCCCAGGGGTGTAATGAAATACACATATGTAATGAGTTCTTCTGATTTACCACACCACAATTTGCTTTCCCTTCCTGCTCCCCTTCAAAAAAGCCCAAAAAAACCCAATGCCCAAACATGTTACTGCCCCTCACTGAAAGAAAGTTAGAACAGAGCTTTCAGCCAAAGCAAGATACCCTAAAAAGCTGGGATCCCACTAATTTAAAGGCTGGATAGGTTTCCCCAGACCTTCTGATTCACTGCAAGATCAAGAGCTTTTCAAAGTAAGTGCTCTTGACACAGGACATTCTGCTTCCCTCTTTGCTTGCTACCCAGGCAAAGCAGCGTATTTCATATAAGGAGACAATTCCAGTAAACTAAGGGACTGGTGTTACAGCCAAGCCAGCCCTGCACCCTGGGGCTTGACATAGCTGGCATGTTCAACAGCAGCTTCAAGTACTCAGCTATTACTTGTTCTTGCAGTCTTCCCCCAGGACACTTGAAAGAGCTTACCTCTTCAAATTTACCACCCATAGGGATGAGTTTCTGGACGTCAGGCCTGGAATTGATCCAAATTCAAGGGCTTGGATGAGGCACTTCCCAGTTTTTGCAAAGCTTCACTTAAGAGCAGATCCATCCTTTGAGAAGAAAGAGATGTCCATCAAACGAGTGACTAAACCCATTAGTTCACCATACCGAGGGCCTAAAATACAACAAATGTGTGGACAGGCTGTCTGTCTTGACCCCTTTGACCTGTATTATTGTAGAACACATCCATAGCACTTCATATAGCAATAAAAACAACAGGTTGTTGTTGCCATTATTATTGTTACTTCCAAAGCCATGAGCTGATTAGGTCCAGATAGTTCACAGATGGCCTAAGGACAAATGCAAAGACATTAAAGCTGCCACCATCTTCTGCAAGTCGGAAACAAAACCCAAGTGTTGAGAGATGACAGCAACAGGAATAAGCTTAAGGATTCTTAAGGTTAAGGACCTCACGGGTACTGGCTGATATAAGCTGGACACAAGCCAGCAACACACTCAAAGCCACAAAAGCCAACCATATCCTGGGCTTGTCAGAAGAAGGTGACCACCAGGTGATTCTTCTCCTCTACTCTGCTCTGGTGATACCTCACCTGGAGTACTGCATACAGCTTTGGGACCCCCACAAGAAGAAGGACATGGACCTGCTGCAGTGAGTCCAGAGGATGGCCACAAAGATGATCAGAGGGCTGCAACACCTCTCCTGCGAAGACAGGCTGAGACAGTTTGTCTTGTTCAGCCTGGGGAAGAGAAGGCTTCTGGGAGACCTTATTGCTGCTTTCCACTACCTGAAGGGGCCTACAGGAAAGTCGGAGAACAACTCTTTATCAGATACTCTAGTGACAGGACAAGGGGTAATGGTCTTAAACTAAATGATGGTATAATTAGACTAGATGCAAGGAAGAAATTTTCTATTATGAGGGTGGTGAAACACTGGAATGGGTTGCCTAGAGGGGAGGTAGAAACCCATCCCTGGAAAAGCAACCTGGTCCTGTTGAAGATGTCTCTGCTCATTCCAGCGAGGTTGGACTAGAAGACTTTTAAAAGTCCTTCGAGCTCAAACTATTCTATGCACTTCTCATCCAATCTCAAACTTGTGCTCAATGCAACGCACATCATTTACAGTCTCTTATCTGAAAGGTGTAGGCAGCCATTAGCTTTGGAGTTATCCAAACAGCGAGCTGCACTGTTCTGGACTGCACTATTTATTCTGCCCCACTCCTCCAGTTCTTGAGGCTTTTCTTTCTCACCTTGAGGATGAAAAACCCGCTAACCAGTGGAGCGGCAGACCACCTCTTGTGCAATCACCCATCTGTCAATGGATCCAACAACAGGCTGAAAAATTAGCCCAAACTTCTGCATGCCTCTCAGAGGTGGTGCCTGTAGGGCTTCACTTGTACCCAGGATCCATTACTTAACATCATTTCCCTGCTTCTCCCCCAGCCAAGCCCAGACTGGGCACACACCCCACAAGCCACACTGACACACAGCCAGCAGGACTGCGGGTCTATCCCACTACGCAGTTACCTACTCCGTTTGGTTTGACAACCTCCCAGTTCAGTTCTCAATCCCTCAGTCCCCAGAGCAGTAAGAAGGGGGCTGGAATGATTCAGGAAAGCTCTCCCTGAGGTACCCTGCAAACCCTCGCAGCGGCATACCCATTCTAGGCAGCAGAGCCTGAGCAGACATCTCTTGCTTGCACGTCTGCACCCCACAGAAACACGCTGCTCACTGATTTGTGGCTGGAGAAGATGTTTCAAAGGAAAGCTTGAGCAAATGCATGGAAGAGAAACCTCCCTGCAGAGCCAAACATGCAGCGCCCTGAGTGGTGGGACAGCCTTGTTCCCACAGATGCCACCATCTGCCATGCATTGGCACCGGTTTAAACCACGATGTCACCACGCACGGTGAGTGGCTGCACAGCCACACATACGTAATTTGTCACAAGCATCCTACTGTGGCCAAGGTGACCAGCGCGGATCCAGAAAGGGTTCATGGAGGAGGAAAGGCAAGGGCAGGAGACACAGGCAGATGTGCGCCAAAGAGCGCAGAGGGAGCTGTGGTTAGGCCAGGAATGTGGCACAGCTCAGAAAGAGGACCAACATAAATCACAGCCAATTTCTTCAGCACAAAGCAGTGTCAATAAAGTCTACAAATATATACATGCGTGTAAATAAACAAGGAAAGAAAGAATAAGTTAGTAACATCAAGGCAGCACATACACTGTAGCAGTTCCTACGCCATGCAGCAGAGATGCAGAGCAGGAGAATCCTACACTGGATTCTGCACTACTACATGGGCTCTGGGAACCAGCTGCTGGAGGAACCTCGCAAGAGGATGGGTGTTATCAAACCCCTCCCAATATCTTAGGGTTGGAGAACATACTTCAAAACCCACAAATAACTTCCCATGGATCTGATATTTTGGTTTTGTACTTCTTATCATATTTTTCTGACACGTGCTTTCAGCACTAATGTGACACTTTGCTGATACAGGCTAGAAGTTTTTTACCCCAAGAAAGCCCATAAGACAGCGTCATGTGCACCAAATGTTCCTCAAGGCAGGGAAGTCCACAAGCATGTTTGGTTACACACACACACACAAAATATAATAACAATAGAAGGGGAAGATGGCAGTTTACAGGGAAAGCTAATTGCTTTTTAATTGCCTTTTGGGTTAGTTTGGCAAGAGTTGGAAGACCAATCCAGTTTTCAAAGTCCTCTCCTCACACCTTGGAAATACCGTGCACACTCAGAACAGCTATTTCCAAATGAAAGAGTCCATTCCTCATAGAAATGGCCCAGTGTGACACTGCAATCCTGCCATTTCAGAATAAGAGAAGCCACTTCGCCTCCCAGAACTCAGGGTAGTCACAAGCAACTACAGCTTGTTCCACAGCAAGTAAATCTATCAAAACTACCAACTCTCTTCTAGCAATGGCAGCCTCTATCAGAGACTGAATTTTGCCCCCAGATGTAACCGGGGAAAGGAGAATTTAAACAAGCAAAGAAAAAGTTTGAAAAATCAGTAGAAGTTACTGCTAAATTTCAAAGCCGCAGCTGAAGCGATCCTGCCATGGCTTAAGGAGAGAGCTGTGGTTGCTTACCTCTGGTCAGCACAACAGCATTTTTGGTAAACAAGGGAAGCTCCTCTGGTAAGGCAGCTGGAGGTCTGCCCAGTTTGGGTACAGAAATGAGGAGATGAGGGCATGATGAGGAGGAAGAAAGAGGCCTAGACAACACCAGTCTCTTGTGGCTCCCTGTTGAAGCAGCTCTGTTCGGTCTCCCCAGGACGTGGGTATGTTTCCTCCATTCCAGCCTTTCTCAGTTAAATCGACCTTTTTCAGTTGTTCCAGCACCTTGTTTGAGGAAACTAAATCCTGCGAGTCAAAGGCCTTCAGCAGTCCCCACAATGGCTGTGGTCTCTTATCAAAACCATCGCGTTTACCAGGAAAGGAATTCAAAGAAGCAGCTAACTCTAAGAAATGAGCAGTATCTTCAGCTAAAACTGGTTCAGCATCATGATCAGAACTAGGATTTTAAAGAAAACTCCCAGGCGCTTTACCAATGCGAGCCAGAGCATGGAGGCACAAGGGAGAGATCCTCCCTTGGCTCTTCAGAAGGACCAGCTTCAGAAGATCTGAGGGGTCACTGAGAACCATTGAGAAGTACCAGTTACTGTGCCGTCAGAGGAAGGGGCGAGGGTCACAGCACAAACGCACCACGACAGAGTTTTATAACAGGGGATTTCCAACACACAAAATAAAGAAACTAGTCCAGAGAGTCAAAAGTGAAAAGAAAAAAAAAGTTAAGTCATGAATGAGAGGTTATTTAGGAAATTTTAAAGTGACAGAATGTGCAGACCTCCCATAAATGACATGGGAGAGACACTGCCTGGCTGAAAGGAAAGGCTTTGGGGACAACACAGGTCACACCACAGGTATTAGCAGTACATGCAACAGCTCACAAGGGCCTCTGCCGTGGCTCAGAGGCACCAAACATACTCACTGCAAAGCCACAGTCCCCGCCCAAATTTTGCTATAACCTCAATAATCCTTCAGAAGATGAAGGGCTAACCCTGGTGGAGCTGATATAAGGGAATATAAATCACTGACAGAAGAGAACAAAGTTACATGAGGATGGCTGTCCTGAAACTGGGACAGCAGGTAGCCAAGATAAACAAAAACCAGAAAACAAATGGCATTTTTGGTTTATCAAAAAAAGAAAACCACTGGGGTAATCATTTAGCTCACTGGGATATCAGCAAGTGTGGACGATGACAGAGCAGAAAGCTACACAACCAGGCAGATATCCTTTTCTTTTTCTTGCACAGGATGCTGAGGAAATTCCCCAGTACTTCATGCTATTTAACCTGAAGTAGGAGGGGGCTGGGAAAGGTGTTGCTCTATCAGAAAAGATGGCGAAAACTGACATTAAAGACCAGAAAGTCAGTGGGACACAGTGGACTATACCCAGGGATCTAGAAGGAATTTGGAAATGGCTGTTTGAGATGCAAAGAGCAGTGGCTCCCTCAATTAAACTAGCTGCTCTTACCACTGCCAGAGGGCTGCAAGTATTGCAACAAATATTTTTTTTATATGTGCTGCTAAGGCAGGTGCAGCACATGGCTACCTGACTGTAGGGGTAGAGGCAATCCCCACACAGAGCTCCCCATCAGAAAGATGGTATCTGAAGAAGCAACAGATGCCAAGACATGCCTTGTGCTTCCCCAAAGCTTCCATGCCAGAAGCAACTCAAAAAGTGAGACAGGATGTGTGAGGTAAATAGTAGGCAGCACCCTGGGACCTGTAAAGACAGAAGACAAGGAGCAGATGCTCTTTGAGGTGATGGGGTGAGAAAATGACTTCCTGAGAAAACAGAAGTATTTCCCACCCTGCACCCTTCCCACCCTGCCTCCTGTACAGAGGACACAAACCCTCTCTGCCACCCTCCCAGCTAATGCATCCTCCCCCTGGATCATCTCAGCCCACTTTGCAGAACATCCCTTCCTTCCCACTGCTCAACTGGCTGGTGGGGAACAAGTACCTCAAAGCCTCCCCCAGCTCAGCTTTGAGGGGCTCCCTTGCCACAACCCATGCAAACATACACACTGACTCTAGAAATCCTCTCCCATGGTGTGCAGGCTGCCATTCCCCACATCTCAAACATCAGAGTCTAACCCTGTGTGTGCGAGTCCCCAACAGGCAGTTTCAAACCCCAAGGTACTTGCACATAGGCAGCCAGCAGGAAAAGCAGCGAGCCCTCTCCACAGCCTCCCCAGTATGACCAGTGACAAAATCACTTCACTCTCTGCAGGCCAGAGAAGTCAAAGGCCACTCAACATTCGTGAGGCTGGCAAGCGTCAGGAGCCCAGGTGAGATTCTGTCCCCACAAATCCAGGTGGATGCATACTCACAGGAAAACAAACCAGGTCTGTATTTTGAAGTGCAATAAATAAATTGGTGTGGCTGATGAATGAGCTGAGTAACTATGCTGACAGTTCATTAAGGAAAGCTCTAACTAAAGCAAAAGCAGGCATTAAAAAAACAAGAAGCAAACATGAGTGTGAGGTTTCAAAATGGATGGGTAGGAACGTAACAGTAATGTCACCACCTGAGATAATACGTTTAGTTCCAGTCACCTTAAATAAAAACAGAGAATTGAAACGAAGCGGATGGGCCTAAAGATGGGTGATAAGAAGTCACATGTAAGCATTCAGACAGAGAGAAACTGGAGAAAAATTCATGCCTAGTTTAGAGGGCAGTCAGATACAAGGGAATGCTCTTTCATAAAAGATGAGAGGAAGTTCAAAGGTGACTGAGATTGAAAAGTAACTAATTTTAAAACTCATAAAAGGAAAAAACTCCAATCGCACAGACATTAAAATGCTGCTGCTGGGGAAAGTGAGAGAACTGATCTGAGGACTCTCGTTTCTCTTTCTGAAACATCTCTGCTTTGGCTCTTAGGCAGAGTAATCTGGCAGCAAGGGACTGGGTATTTCAGCATCACCTTTTTAAGCCACCTCTTAACTATTTAAACTTTACATAAGACTAAGGGGAGCCCAGCACAAGGCACAAACACCCTTTAGTTGTGCAAAACTGAAAAAGGGTTTATAAACTCACTACAAAGAACCAGCTATGGACATGCTGCAGAGTAGATGAAGCAGCTCAGCATGTTTTGTCTTCATTTTTTTAATGACTAAAAAGTTCTGCACCTCTCGCTTGAATGTGCTGAATTGAATGTTGGTGTCCATCCTACACAAATGGCACACTTTGGCGATTAATGCTAAAGTAGCTCTGAATCAGAAATGGCTGTGGCAATGAAGTTAGAAAGAAATACTGCCTCTGTCTCAGCACCCCCCTGAGTGGGGCTTTTGGTCCACTGCATCACTTAGCCAGGCCTTGGAGGATGAAGGTAATTTCTAGCAGGGGGACAAGAAAACATTTTCCCAAGTCCATTTTTATTCCCTCCCCCCATCCCAAAATCCCTCACCAGAAAACAAGGAAGAACTCAAATACGCATGAAGAATTACATGGATTAAGAATAACATTCTGGTCTGTCAGAAGGCGTAACGTAACCATTCCCACAGGCAGCTCTGCACGTCACCATGAGCACGCCAACCCAGGCAAACCTATGCAGAGCTCTCCTCAGCTTTAGCAAGGCACCTTCAGCAAGCTGCACAGAAACCCAGCTGCATGGTTCAGACTGCAGAACAGGAACAGAGATCTCTGACACTGTCCAACTGCTAATAGTCCCAGTTTTCTTCTTCCCTGACAGCTTTAGCCTAGGTTTCCAAATAAACTTTGCTACTGAGGAAGTAGGAAAGTAGATCCAAACTGAACTGCAGAATCACACACAGAGTTGCACAAGTCACAATCTGAAGTCAAAATTTTTCTTCTGCATTTGCAAGGGATGAGAGGGAGGACAAGAACTCTCTGGTTAGACAAAGGCAACTGAATGCCAACAGCTGAACCCAACTTTGCCAGCCATGGCTCCCAAAAGAACCAACGCACAGCTAAAGCAGCCTATCTGCAAACTTAAATATTGGCAATGCTCGGTTCTTCCCCTCATCTTTCACATGTGTTTGCAGACAAACAGAGGCACAGAAAACACACAGGGGAGCAGGAAGGGAGAAGGCAGAGAGAATGTGCATTATCAAAATACCTTGAGAGCAGTTCTTGGAAATGTGCAGCCTGCAAGCCTGTATCAGACACTCATTTCCTGTGAAGTGCACACAGGCCTTTTCATTTCTCCACTGAAGAGGACGAAAATAAGAGGGCAGTTCTGAAGTTTCCAAAGACAACACAAAACCAGCGTTCAGCAATTTTACTCAAACTGAATTACCATTTTTATATTGTTAAATACCTACTGAACAGAAGCAGAGATTCCCAGAAGTTTAAGAAGTAGAGCTTTCTACACCTCTCGCTTCTAAATCTTCACTTGAAATCTTGCACTTGGTTGGGGCGGGGGAAATGAATTTTACTCGAGTCATTTTGACCACTCACTAACACAAAGCCACCAAATCCTGCTACATCAAACACCACTACACTTTTTTTTTTTTAAGGGTCTGAGACCAATTTCAGCAAGATGGTGAGCTAATAAACGCTTTACCGAGGCAGAGGGGGCTACAGGATATGAGCAAATGCAAACCAGAAGAGCAGGCAGTGGTGAAGGTCGCTGACAGGACAGAAGGAGGTAAGTTGGTATCATGCCTGCCTTTGCCTCTACTTATATGTACTCAAGGATCTAATTAATGTAGCATGTAGTTGCATTATTTTAAGTAAACATATGATACCTCCTAATGACACGCACACTTACTACCTGTACTCCACAAGAAGTACCTCATCTCTCATGGCATGCTCAGCTCTTGTACCATCCACGTTTTCATTTACAGAAAGGGATGCAGGTGCTCACCACTCCCACCTTGCAAATTTTTGGCAAGCACCATGAGCTGAGGTCTGCAGCAGCCTGGAATAACGGCTCAGGACTATACTACCCCCCTGCAGCTTTTATTAATCTCACCACAGCATCAACCCAGCCCAAAAGACGTATTTAAGTACTGGCACTATCTGTTTACTGCTGACTTAAGGTAGATGAAAATAGGAGAGAGAAGTCTGTGGGTGGTAGGGGAGATGGGGATGGAGGGGAGGTGCAGAGAAAGACTTAGAGGAAAGGGAGAGACCGAGGGGGAGACAGAGAGAAAGAGGAGGAAGGGAAGAAACACAAGCTCCAAAAGCACATTTTCTCCTTTGTTTCTCAGCAATGCAACCACAGCATAGTGACAGCAACGAAGAATTTACACCACCCAACTCCAGCTCTATCCTTGCGCAAACTGACTTCCAACTTCACAGAAATCCCAGTTGGATTGAGGGTAAGAGGCACTGGCTGCATGTTTGAAGCTGTCATCTGGAAACAGAATTTGGCCCCTCTGAACAGGCAGGGCAGGGACAGGGATGTACACCTGGGAGAAGCTGCAGCAGCGCAGCCATTCCCTGGTGCTCCTTTACACCTCCTTTTGGGGACTTCAGCACACTTTACCTGTGCCTTCCAATGCAATCTGAAAGCAAAAGCCTTGAGGCACCTCTCAGCCCAACTATGTTTAAGCGATAAGCAAGACAGGTTACTGAAAGACATCAGCATACGAAACTGTAAGAAGGAGCACAGAAAAAACCCAAGGCCTTAGGTCCCAATCTGGCTGAGGAAAAGATGGGAGCCTGTGTGGGAGGTTGGCATCCCAGTAATCCCATGGGTTTGTGTCCAAGAGCCTTCCACCCTGGAAGGAACAAGAATCTGCACTTCAACAACTACCTCTTAAATCACATACCCAGCAGAATCACTCACGAACACAGAAACAAAGCTTCATCTGCAGCAACTGGCCACATCTTGTCGTAACTTGATTCAACCAAGACCAACATTATGCGATAATAGAGTCTCAGTCCCACAAACTTCTGTGCATGTGCATAATTTTAAGCACATGACCATAGCCCTCCTGTGACTGAATAGGCTATTTAAACCTCATGAAGCATCTGAGCTGCAGTCACAATTTTTTGGGGAAAGAAGATACATCTGAGCACCCTCTTAAGGGTACAGAGGGACTGTAGTTATTTCTGACCCCACTCCATTTTACTGAGTTGAGCATGGTCAACATGTGACTGGGTTTTTCATTTAAGTTCCGAGAGCTGCAAGGACTAGAACTAGCAAACAGCACTGTCTGCACCACACGGTCCTAAATAGCAGCTTGCTAACAATCATCTTTACCCTCAACTATACAGAACAATGGTCAAGCCACATCCCCCCTCCTTCACCCATGATGGGAAGAAGAAAGCCAGGACATTTATTTAACATTCCTAAGTTCCTCTCAGTTACTTCCAGGGTTCATCTAGATCCTGTTTCCAAGCTTCTACTGAGCTGGAAGGAATACACACTAAAACAGATTTTTTTTTTTTTTTACAAATAATAATCCTAAGAGTAGCATGAACTGAGGTTTTAGGTGGTAATTCCAAAATTCTCAGTAAGAGCACGTGTGTTGTGGGGAAGAAGTGAGTAGTGGATCCTACCATGACTCAGATTGCACAAAGAAGGAGGTTTTAGTGATAACCTTTGAGAAGAGGCTCTTCACAGGCGCTCAGCCCTGCTCTTCTGAGAATCGGCAGGTGTGAGGCTGCATTCTGACTGTACTGGGTCTGGAGGGTGGCAGCCAGCACACACGCTCCTGCTCAGGGGTACCCCGTTTCCTTGTGACACCTTCCATTCTGGCTGGCAGCTCGCTTTTTCATTAGTGAGGACTAAGCCCAAGACCCTGCGCTGCCACTGCTCCAGTGGGTTATGCGAAGGAAAGAAGTGGCGTGAAGACCGAGTTACCCACTCCCTGGACCCGTGTGGCTGCTTCCCTACAGACCCATCCGAAACGTTACATCATCGGCAGGTTTCGCTTTAAAACAAGCGTCTCCCTGCCCCGATGCTGTGGGGGAACACCTTGACGGCAGGACAAGCCTCAAGTCCCACGGAGACAAC
>VXBZ01012291.1:139103-187984 GCA_013399135.1 Heliornis fulica
GCAACGCCGGGCTGGTGCTTCGGAGCGTGTAAGCGCCGGGGACGGGGTGCTGTGCCCGGGGCTGGGACCCCGTCCCCGGCGCTGGGGCAGCAGAGCCGTGAAACACCGAGGCGTGAGGGTCTTCCCAACGCTGGGACATCGCCGGGGCGAGGGGCTGTGCGCCGGGCCTGGGCGGCAGAGCCGGCAAGCGAGGGAGGGCCCTTTAACCAGCGGAAAACGGGGAAACTCTCCCGGCCTTTGCCTTCACCAGCTCCTCTCAGGCACGGCGGGAGCTCGCAGAAAGGCTCCAGGCGCCCTGGCAGCGCAGGGTGCGCGGCAGCGTGATGCGCGCTCACGGAGCGTCTCCAAGAACACATGCTGCCGGCTGGGTGGGTTGAATGGAAACGCTGGAGAAATCACGGGAGAAGTAGGAAGCGCACAAAAGATCGATGATGTAAAATATAAATAGCGCACCACATGGCACGTAACGTAAGTGTATTAGTGCTCAAAGAGAATAGATGCAGTAAGAGAAAAGATAAACTTTGAATTCAGTGCAAACCCTCGGTTGTTACAGGCCTAACCTGCAATTAGGCTGTGCCCTGACTGCACCACTGAAGCTCTCCTTCACCTACATACCTTCTCCAGATCCCTCTGCTCTGTGGCATGGATTCCTGGCAGCACACGTCAGGGAATCGCCCTGTTGAAAAGGCTATATGCAAACACGGAGCCCAGTGCGCTCTGGCCCTTCTGCACCAGCCTAGTGATGCAAAGCAGCTGTAAGTCCAGGCTGAGCAGCTGACTTGAGTTTTACAGCTGCTTTGCATTGCTAGGGAGCACAAAGCAGTCAGAAACACACTGCTGCATCTGACTTGCAGCCTTGCCAGAAGTTCCACTGAGTATTGAGACATCCATCAGTCCTTGTTTTTTTTCTTTCAAGCGTGAAGATGCTGCTGCCCAAAGAAGAATTTCTGAACTTCTGTAAGAACCGGAGCAAAGCACCTAATCCTTCTTCAGGAAGGCTTCAGGGGGAGAACCTGCTGCAGGAGCCCTAAATCATAGCAGAGATTAAGTGCTCTTCTGTTCCATTTTTTGTTTATAAGTAGACTTGTCACACTTTTCTTTATGTTTTTGGATGGCAGCTTCAAAAATACCCCGTGGTTGCTTTAGAGTTGTCTAGTAGGGAGTCCGTTTCCTAACATTTATTAGGTGACTTCATACACTCTACCAGACACCTTTCCTTAACATCAATTGGACTAGTCTAATTCTGCCTTTTATTCTTCCTTTCTCTCTTTGCCTGTGAGAAGTAACAGCCAGCCTTACTGCTTGGACATCGTTTGTGGGTCTCACTGTTTGCTCTCTCACCCACTTGAAACCATGACCTTCCAGTAGTTACAGCTGAAGTGTATTGCAGCAATCCTCTTCAGCAATAAAAGCTGCTCAGATATATCACAATGGCACCATTGACTACAGTCTTCGAAAGCTCAGACTTGATTCCCAGGGGCCCAAGTGTACTCAGGATCAAGGTACCTCTGAAGTAGCACAGAAAACACAAGGATGCTGAATCATGGAATCATAGATTCATAGAATTGTCTTGGTTGGAAGGGACCCTTTAGATTGTCCATCACCTTAACCTGCCATCTACTACTAAACCATGTCCCTCAGCACCTCATCTAACCATCTTTCCACAGAATCACAGACAATCACAGAATGACTAAGTTGGAAAAGACCCTTAAGATCATCGAGTCCAACCATTCCTGTCCTGTACTAAACAACATCTCTACCACCACTTCCCTGGGCAGCCCACCCCAATGCCCAGCAGTCCTCTCTGTGAAGAAATTTTTCCTAATACCCAATCTAAACCTCCCCTGGCATAATTTGACACCATTTCCTCTTGTCCTGTCACTTGTCGCTAGGGCAAAAAGTTCAGTCCTCACCTCTCCACAACCTCCTTTCTGGTAGTTGTGGAGAACAATTAGGTCTCCCCTCAACCTCCTCCTTACTCAACAACCCCAGTTCCCTCAGCCAGTCATGACATTTATTCTCCAGTCCCCTCACTAGCCTCGTCGCCCTTCTCTGGACACACTCCAGCACCTCGATGTCTTTTCTGCAGTGAGGGGCCCAAAACTGAACTCAGTACTCCAGGTGGGACCTCACCAGTGCTGCATACAGGGGCACAATCACTTCCCTAGTCCTACTCACCACACTCTTAATACAGGCCAGGATGCTGTTGGCCGCCTTAGACACCTGGACACACATCTGGCACATGTTCAGCTGGCTGTCAGCCACCACCCCGAGGTCCTTCTCTGCCAGGCAGCTTTCCAGACACACTTCCTCAAGCCTGTAGAACTGAAGTAGCTTTATGTCCTGTGACATGAAGGAGGAGACACGAAGCAAACCCCACTCAAGCACCTGCTTTGCTAGTGCTAGTTTCTTCCCTGCTAGCCAGAAACCAAGTCTGGATGTGTTCAAAGTAGAAAATAAACCCTGCCTTTAAGTGAGTGTTCTTAAGGAAAAAAAAATCCAATAAATTCCATAGAATCCAGAGAGCCCCACACGCTCACCGATGGACGGATACTTTTTTCCCCAATTGCTTTAAGTACTTGGATACCTGCCTGCAAAGCTCTGTGTCATGACAGGGAGGATGCAGGCAGGCTAACGGTCCTGCTGCGAGCAACCCGTATTGACCCTTGCCCCATGGTACCTCTCTGGAGAGAGGTGGTTCCATCCTAAAAACAGGGTTTCTGAGATGCCCAGGATGCTGATGCCACCGTGGAAAGGAAGAGCTCCTGAGAATGGACCAGGATTTGTTCTTAGCATTTCCAAGTTTTATCCCCTGGCCCTTATATTTTCCTCTGCTTAAGGCTATGTATACCTTCACTATTCCTGATACTAAAACTTCTAAAAACATGAAACATAAAAGCATTGAATTATAGAACTGCTGCTGGAATGTACCATTTCCAGAGAGCTTTGTCTGAAGTCCAGCTGCTGAGGGCAGTAGGTCTGAGTTTATTCAACATTTGGATCATAGTTGTGCTTTCTGGCATTCCTCTGCTTGTTCTTCAGCAACCCCCAAGTCTTTGGTAGGTTCAAAGATGTTGGTATCAAACAGCCCAATAGCAAGTAATACCCTAACAGCTTTGCTCTTTCTCAGCGTATGGATTCCTTTCGGCCTGCACAAGGTAGAAAGAGCCACAAACTGCTTATTTGTCCCTGTCAGTTTGGGAGGCGTGGGAAGAAGAAAGGTATTTTTGGGGCAGGTCACTGCAAACTGCTGAATAAAGATGGTTTTCTGGGAAAGCAAAAGGTATGCATTGCCCCAGAGAAAGGGAGAGGATATCACGATGAGGGAAAAACTGAGGTGGAGAGAATGAAGCACCAAAAATCTGCAGAAGAAAGGAAGAAGAGAGGCACAGAAAAAAAAAAATCTAGGGCACAAGGGTGGGAAAATGGGTGAACACATTAGATGCATCAGTGCTGCTTCACCCTTCAGCCAGCAAACCAGTGAGTGGAAGCTCAGCTGGGGTTGGAGCATCATCTCCAGATGATGGTTGACTGGTTGTTTGGAGGCTTGGTGCCTTACCAGATGTGGTATCTCCCAAGGTTGTGCAGACTGGCTTTGTGGATGGAATGTGAGTGGGAGGTGAAACACCGGCACCTCATCTGCCCTGGCAATGCAACTATCCAAGTGGCCCAGACTTAACATGGAAGGTTCCTGCCAGGTGCTCAAATGGGAAGAAAAGGGAGAAAAGAAAGCGTGGGGCAGGCCTTGGTACCCTGACGTGAGAAATTATGCAGGCAGCACATGAGATTTTATATATAGAGAGAGATGGCAGGATGCATGGAGGGTGGGTAGGAAATGAGTGCCACGATCTGATCTGCTCTGAGTCCAGGCTGCAAACAGTACAAAATGTACTGTATGCAGCCCTAGGTGGTTTTCCCCTTTGACTCTTCGTTCCATTTCTAGGTGGTCCCTCTCAAAACTTTCTAAAAGCCTCCTTTGTGGAGATGCTCACAGCAAAGCATTATAAGGAAGAAAAACCCCAACAACACAAAAAAGAGAAAGCCAGGAGGTCAAAACCAACACACAAAAATCCCCCAGCCCCCTTCCTCCCNTTTCTGTGGTTTACAGCAAGCAGAGGCCGTATTAGTTCAACTCTATGAGAAAAATTAGCACAAGTGGTGGCCCCTTTGCGTGAAGCGGTAGCCAGGCCCCTCCTTCGCCTCTGCGAGCAGGGTTCTTCTCAGTAACGAAGAGAAACTGCTTTCCAGGAAAGCGAAGGTACAGAGGCTGCCCACAGTGGAGTGACCCAGTGCGGCTGCGGGGAGCCACGCGTCGCTGCTTGCAGGCTGCCAACCTCTGGCACAGAGCTGGCGATGCTCCGTGTTGCAGCAGGCATGAGCGCTCGGCAGCAGGCTCGAGACTCATGTGCCATAACCGGTGGCACAAGGGGCACCCTGCGGGATGCTGCCGATGCGCCTTCATTCCAGTCTGCAACACCCTCCGCTGTTCTGGCTTCCCCCACAACCTCAGCAGACACCGTGCTCGTGGGTTCCGCATGCCTGGCTGGGCATGAGGCTCCTGGAGCAGCGGGGAATATGGGACAATTCTCCTGGCACGGATGGGAAACGTCAACTCGATGTGCCTGCAGGCAGCGAGGTCGGGAGGCGCAGCTGGGAAGCCAAGTGAGCGGACTTGCTGCTGAGCCCAGGCGCTGCTGCTTCCATCAGGTTTGCAGGGTGGCTGCTACGGGGTGCAGAGGCAGCCCAGTGGGACGGTGGGATGCTTCACTGGTGGCTGCTCAGGCTGCCCTTTCAAGGAAGGGGCTTCCCTGTGCAAAGCAGGGCAGGTGGGCAACAACCAGCTCCTTCCCCACAACCAAGTAGGCCCAAAAAGCTGAGAATAAAATTTGAGGTTTTATAATACACATGGTTATTTGTGTGAGCACACAAGCCTAGAAAGTCCTTGTATGCTTATTATTGCCTAACTCGGAAGACAGGGGAGGGGAGGAAGAGGAGGGCAATTACTGCTCATTGCCTGTGCAGTTATGGCTCCACAGATGTCCCCGGTTCATTGAGGAAGACCCAGCCATCAGTGACCTCCAAGGTCTTCAAAGAAAGCACCAGGCTGCATAGCCTGGGAGGTATTTAGGTCAGATTTAAGCAGCTGCAGAGAAAACAAACATTCTTTTATAACTGTATAGCAAACTGCTCCCTCACCTCTGAATCTGGACTATATGTTAACCACCCTAGAGCAGGAAGAGAGGATGGTCCAGGACAGGGGAAAGGAGGTACCAGCCCACTGCACCAGTGGACTCGGGTGTGGGTTCCCTGGGCTGTGTGGCCCCCAGGTCAAGTCCATGACCATCTCGGCTACTTCCTCCTCATGTTGCTCCCCACCAGACATGGAGGGAGAAGTTCAGTTGAGGATTTCATTGTGCCCCTGAGGCCTATTGCTTCTTCCTGTTATCCCACATTTTCAAGATATGCTCCTAGAGTGCTGTCCAAAAGTGGCAGACCTTGCCTGGAGCCCTCCACTCAGAATCCTTCTCCTGCAACATGTAGCTTCAGCTCTGCACATGCTTCCCCAGATTTGTTCCTCCACACTGAGACAGAAAGTGATGCTGAATCCCACTCAGCACACAGGCACAAACTTCTGACCTGTGCCCACCTGCTTCAGGGTTTTCGTCACAGCAAACAAAACCAGTCGTGAGAGGCCACCCTGAAAGAGCACAGGGAGTGATTTGAGACAGAGTCCCCGTAGCAGAAAGATCCCTAGTCACTGCTGGACCTAGAAGCGGGGGCTTCCTCAGCTGAGGAAGCTGAGCCTCTGAGTGGAGAAAGACAACATAGAAGGCAAGGAGGAATGTTTTTTGGGAGTGGTTGTAGCAGAATCATTGCAGGCTGGTACCATCTGAGCATGGTGCCTCTTGCACCAGATGAATTTTCAGACCAGTTGGCTTTCCTGATGAGCACAGCACAAAGGACTCTGTCACATTAATCATTGTTGTTTGTTAAGCATCCCATCCTGATTCAAAAACTGCCAACAGTTGGGAAGCTGCCACCACCCTAAGTAAACTGCTCAAGTATTTAACAACTTTATCCACGATAAAATGTGTAACTCACCTCTGGACTGTTCTTCTTGCACCACTGTTGGGCAGAGCAGCAATTAGTGGGACAAAAATTTAATTCTACATAGGTATTTTTAGGCTTTGATCATATTGGTCCTAGACACTCCTCCTCCACATGCTGACTTTCAACCCCTTAACAGGCCTTAGAGTTCTTGCAGGAAGCCACTCCAACTTGTTAACTTCCTCCTTGAACTGAAGATGTCAAAAACTGGAAACTCTTTCACACCAGTAATCACAACTGTTCAATTATCAGACACAATCTAATCCTCACACTACAATCTCATGATACCTGTTCCACATTCCCTGCTTATACATCCAAGGATGGAATTAGCCTTTCTGACTGCAGCACTGAGCTGGGAGCTCACATTCAGCTGCTCCTACATGGTGAGTCAAAACCTTCACCAGCACCACTTCTACAGAGCTACCAGACAAGTGTGGCCCATGTTGAAAAGTTTACTGCTGGGCTGTTTCAAAACCACGTTATGTGTTTGTACCAACTTGAACATTTTCATACTTGACAGCTAGTCAATTTCCAAACCAATTAGTACAAAATTTGTTAATTGAGTATCATTCCAGTTTGGTTTTTTTTTTTTACATCAAAACACGGTGTAAGACTGTATCAAATTCCTTGTTAGCGTCTTATTTACGTCAACAGCTTTTACATTTTATCAGCCAAATCCATATCCCAAACATATAAATTACATCTCCAAAAGTTACCAAGCAGTTTTATGGATTCTTTTCCATAAACACATGAGACCTGGCATTAACTTCCCTTGTTTTTAAACCATCATTGTATGTGCTGTTTCCTTATTCTGTCTGAGGTCAGTAAGGAGCTGGGAAGCCTGTAATGACAAGTATCAGATTACTTCTAGTTTTTGCTATTATTTTGTCTCAGCCTATGGGGAATTTGCCAGATTTTCCAAGTTATGGAAGCTTAAGTCTGGGCAAGAGCTGGAGAGAAAAACCTCTCCTTCCACTCCCACTTCATACAATAGGGGTTTACTCTACAGGTATGTATGGGTTTTGCAGAGACCTGAGAGTAGCTCACCTCACTAGTTAACCAAAACAGGCCCAGGGGATAGAACCAGCAGAGACTCCTGAATCTGTCCCAAATATAAAATACTTTCTGATTAAGGAGGAAATGGAAAGCTGAGACAGAAAAGAGTTTATTGGTATGATGGGTGCTCATATATAATTTATATGCAATAAATGTTTCTTGCTATTTCATTAGTTGCAAATAAAGTGATACAAATGTGCACCACTTGCACACAGAAATTCCACACAGAATTGGGGAAAACCAAAGGAAATGTATATCACACAAGGTACCTGTGTGGCTCTGCTGCTGTCAAGCAAAGCCTGTGGTGGCAGAAACTCTTGCATTGCAGGCCATTCATATCCTACCTCAACTCTTCCCCTACCTGGGACTATCTCTAAGGCAAGCAAAGTTAGTGAATGGGGCTCAAGGAAGGGAGAAGTCCAGTGGAAAACGTCTGCAGGGTGCAATCTGTGGTTCAGTCCCTCACTGAGGCCTCTCCTTCTCAGAAGTCCTGTTCCCCTTATAGAAGAAGTCAAATTAGGGGATGATGTCCTCATCTCCACAACCTCATGCGGAGACCAGGGATGAGAGGGCAACTTTCCTCACACAGGGGAATATTGAGCAATGTTTGTGACAAAGAGCAGAAAACCCACTAGGGTCCCATGCACTGGAGAGGTGGGGAGTGCCCTATGGTCATTAGACACCTTCCTGCTCCCCCCAGCCCCACTATGGGCTGTCCAAGAAGTGCTCTGCATTCACCAGGTTTCCCTCGTCTCTGTGCAGGGATCCTTCCCCTGCCCTGGCGTGCTGGACCAGGGAAGGAGCTGGTCCCTGTTGCAGAGCAGTCCCTGCTCTGTGGGCCCTGACAGCATCCCAGACCTGCCTGCTGCCCACAAACCCAACGGTTGGGAGCCAGCATGCTGGAGCTGGTTCCTGATGCATTTTGCCCTGTGATCACTTCTATTTTCCTGTCCACTTTTTGTGGTTTCACTCTGGCTGGCAACTAAGCACCATGCAGTTGCTCACTCAGCCCCCCACGGTGGAATGAAGGAGAGAATCAGAGGAGTGAAAGTGAAAAAAATCACACATTGAGATAAAGACAGTTTAATAGGTAAAACAAAAGCTGTGCATGAAAACAAAGTAAAACAAGGAATTCATTCCCCACTTCCCATGGGCAGGCAGGTGTTCAGCCATCTCCAGGAAAGCAGAGCTCCATCATAAATCATAGAATCATAGAATGGTTAGAGTTGGAAGGGACTCCCAGAGGTCATTTAGTCCAACCCCCCTGCAAGAAGCAGGGACACCCCCAACTAGATCAGGTTGCTCAGGGCCTCATCCAACCTGGCCTTGAGCGTCTCCAGGGACGGGGCATCCACCACCTCCCTGGGCAACCTATTCCAGTGCTCCACCACTCTTACATGCATAACTGTTACTTGCTCACCATTCCAAATGTCTCCCCCTTCCTTCTTACTCCAGCTTTACACGCTGAAAATGAAGTTGTATAGAATGGAATGTTCCTTTGGTCAGTTGGGGCCAGCTGTCCCAGCTGTCCCGCTTACCAACGTCTTGTGCACCTCCAGCCTACTTGCTGGTGGGGTGTGGCGAGGAGCGGAAAAGGCCTGGGCTCTGTGTAAGCACTGCTCAGCAGTAGGGAAAACATCTCTGTGTTATCAACACTGTTTCCAGCACAAATCCAAAACATAGCCCCGTACAAGCTACTAAGAAGATTAACTCTATCCCAGCCAAATGCAGCACTGTAGACTGAGCATATGCTCACAATATGGGGCTTTCTATGGAGGCACATCCTCTATGTATCCTCTGAAATGAATTAAGCTAGCAATAGCATGCTTTTTTACTTGTATAACTGCACAGGAGAGTTTGGGATGCAGAGCTACTACTAATAAATCACCATAAATAAATCAATATGTCAGCACTTCACTGCTTGAATCCAACAGGCTATGAGGATTTTGTCCCTTGGAAGCAATCAATCTGCTGTACTTAAAGTTTCCTCACTAGATCTGCAGCTAGCACAAACTGATCAATGCTGTTCCATGTCAGCAGAGCGTAGTAGCTTTGCATGTCCCAGTGTTCATCCTTTAAAGTCCCCTTCTCCTTGGCAAGGACACAGAGCTTAAATTCTCCTTTGGGAAGTACATGGGATATGTCAAACTAACTCCCAGTTCCTAAGCAAAACCAGCCTCTCTTGCCACTGGTCCAGTACAGCCCAGTCAACATGCCAGCACCTTGTCAGACAAAGTCTAATCTGGTCTTCTGCAGGCAGCATTTCCACCACAGTAGCCTGCAGTGCTTCTTAGAAGTGGATGCAGCAAAAAAGAATCCTGTGCCATCCCAATTCTGCCACGCATCCTGCACAGGACCCTCCTCCTGGGGGGTGGTTTGCCAGGTGTTGCAGAGGGAGATATGCAGTCTTGTAAGATGCTGAGCTGGTTTTTCAGAGGTGTAAGTAGCATCACTAGAGAAGACATGAGGGACCTGGAAGATATTTCAACAACCTGTCTTTGTGTAATAGGATGACAGTTCTACTGCTGAGGGAAGGTTCTGGGCTGTATCACAGTGCAACCTTCTCCACTTGGGGCTCTATCCCACACCGCCAATTGCTGATTATTTCCTTCCCAAGAGGCGTCTGCTGATGGAGCCACCTAGCAGAAGTGACTTGGGATGCAAGTCACAGGAGTCAGAATTCACTAGAGAACACATCCTTCTCACTCAAGGGGAAGGTGGGGCTTTGGGGGCCAGAGTTGTTTGGACTTACCCTTCTCATTCACTCACTTTGGGGGGTTGGACTAGATGATCTTTCAAGGTCACTTCCAACTCCTAACATTCTGTGAATTGAGCCCTAGAGATCATCTCTGATTCAAAGCAAAGAGAGCCAGATCCTACTGATTGCTGGAGTAATGGAGAGGGCACAAGGTGGTGGGAAAGTGTGGGGAGCCGCAGCTGGTCCAAGAGATTGGAATGCGAGGGAGTGGGATATGAGTTTAACTCTGACATCAAGCAGATACCTGTATGACCCTGAAGAGACTGGAGAGTACGGAGATGAACTGAGAAACTAGGTAAGGAATTGCTGGACTGCCACGTAGAAGGCAGCTCATCGAAGCTGAAACGGAGAAAGAGTCATCCAATGAAATGCTCGTTGCTAACTGTGTTGTCTTGTGTGTGCCAATGGGATTATAATGCGGTGAGATACAGAGGATAAAAGAAAGCAGGATGTAACAATAAATCACTTGAATCCTCTCACCCCGTCTCAACTCTCTTTTTACCTTTACTTTTACTTTCTTTCTATTTTCCTGACCGTCACGACGACAGGAAAGAGGGTCCAGCACCTGTGAGTGGTGACAGACATACCACCAGGGCAAGGATTCACATCAGGATCCCAGGGTTAGCCCAAAACAAGACTTGTGCCTGAAAACTGGTGTTATGTAGAAGGCAGGGTTGCCAGGTATACAACTTTGGTAACTACCACATATCTACAAGCTTTGTCCAGAGCTCTAGGCAGTTAACAAGCTCCCAAGTATCAGCTCTCAGCATGTAACATTCAGAGGATGCTGCTTGTGGGTAGTTCACAGAGTTGAAGTTCTCCATGGCCCTGGGACATGTGTCAGCCAAGGCCTGGAGACCATGAAGGAGGCAGACAACTTGTGGGGCTGGTTGGATAATGCCACCCCCCTTGATGGGCACATTTCATTGATCTCCAGAAGTGGGTGTGGCTCGCAAGGATGGGCTGTATGTGTCGTGCTTCACATCTGCATGCCTGATGCGCTCTCCTTTTCAGATTTCAGTTAAGTGATTTTTCTGGACATGACCCATTGTCTCACCAACCACTGAGGTTTGTGCAAAGGGTCCTCACCACTCCTGCTCCTAACACAGGGTCCCATGCCAAATCAAGAGGCATGGCACAGACAGAAGAACCTCAAGCCTAGCAGCTACTGCCTAACAATTACATTGCTTTCTACTGGCTTGTCATGAAAAAAAAGCCCCAGCAATTCACCAGAATGCCCAACCCCTTTAACAATAACAGTAACAGCAGCAGCAATTGATTATTGAATGCATTTTACAAATCTGTTATGCCAAACCGCCTCTTGCTTTTCACCTTTCATAATCAGACACCCATCTCTGACAGTTGTTGGAAAGAAGCTGTAGATAGTACCGTGGTCTCTCTCCCTCCACACAAGTCTCCAGTGCTTCTGGGCTGCTATCCTGCTTCTCCTCCATGGAAGTCTAAAGCAATGCACTTGATTTCCCACACCTATAAGAACTCATGTTCTGATTTCCTTTCTAATGGCTCACCCAGAGGGAAGATTATGAGCTGTATAGATCTCTCATTTCTTCTCAGTGATGGGTCTGCAAGGCTACCTTTCAACTGCTGTGACATGGGACCTATTTTGCCAGGATGAGGTTGAACTAGGCAGGAGAAACAGGACAGTAAGCTTCTGTGCTGGTTTCTTTCAAGCTTTGCAGGCTATTCTGAAAATGCATTGTGTAATTTAGGAGACTGATGGGCTGAACTGAGACTAGAGTTTTCATTTACCAACAAAAAAAATTACTCCCTTAGAGCAGGCTTTCATTATGCTCTCCCCACCTGTTCCAGCAAGGCATCCCACTGCTCACAGCACAGTTTGACTTTGCTTCATCTGGCTGCTGAGTCCTTGACTGAAGGGAAATGGTTGCGGTCTGTGTTAGGCCTGGTAGACTGTGACTGCTCAAGGGAGTACTAGGCACCAGCAAGCAGTATTCCCAGACATATTTGGGTAGATTTTTTTGAAGCCTGGTCTATGCAGCCACCCCCTTTCTGGGAGACTAATGTGGAAAACTGTTTAGAAAGCTTTCTGGACAAGAGGAGAAAGGAAACGTTTTGCAGAAGAGGAGTGGAGAAGCTAAGGCAGTGCCGTCTGCTGTTTATCTGTAGCAGCTTGGCCCTGCAGTAGTCAGTTCACTGTGATGGGTCACAGTATGGAAGAGAGGCTCTTGTCCCTGCAGCAACATGATTGCCGCCAGCATTACAAGTACAGAAGTTTCTCCATCAGTGAGACAGAAGTTCAGTGCTGGTGTCAAGCATTGAGCCTGTTTGATGTCGCTGTGTTGCTCCTGGGTCACAGTTAAAACATCTCACACTGTGTAGCTGCAGTATAGGCAGTTTCCATTGTCAGTAATGTGTCTTCTGGAGGTAGTCAAGGATGCAGCTGTACCTCTGTAACTTCAACTCCTCACAGGTCCCTATCATGTCTAGTAGCTTGACTGAAGCTTCAGACCCCACGGACATCATTAACTCCTTGTTACTCTTACTGAGCCCCATCCAAACACAGGCTCAGCAACCTCCCCACAGCTGCCTCCTGCCCCGGCTCCCAGGGGCGAGCTTGCAGGCTCCCAGGGCCTCCAGGAGCAGCTGGAGGAGGCACAAGCTGCGGTGCTTTCACCCATTTGCTCAAGCAAGAGGTTTCAGGGTCTGGAGAAGGCAGGCTGGATTGCTGTGGCTGGGGAAGAACCACACCAGGAGGAAGCCAAGTAGGAGCGGTTCTGTGGAGGGTCCTGTGCTTGCTAGGATGGCCCCTTGCTTCAAGGCCAAGGGGGGGATGGTGGGCAACGGGAAATACTCCCTAGGCTATGGCGTGGTGTCTCCCCCCCGCCCCCTTTCCCACCCGAACCCCCGAAACCGTGAAGCGATGAGGGAGCACAAAGATGGCGGCACCTCCACCCCGCTGCCCCACCCCCGGGACAGCGGCGCGCCAGGAGAAGGATGCTGGCAGCTCTCCGGCGGAGGCGGGGAAGGGGGTGGTGCAGCCGGCTCNGACAGAGCGGTAGGACGGGGCCGGGGCGCAGCGGGCGGGCGGCGCGGAGAGCGGGGTGGCCGCCGGCAGCCGCGATGCTCCGGCGGCGCCAGGGGGTGGTCTGTCCCCGGCCAGATCTTCAGCCCCCGCACAGCCCGAAGCAAAACCCCGGGCGTAGCGGCCCTTCCTGCCTTCCTGGGTGTCCCCTCCTCCCCGTCCCGGAGCCGACCCGCGGAGCTCAGGAAGGGCAACGGGACCCTGCCGGGAGCCCAGGCCATCAGGCGGTTCCGTGGGGAAGGGGCGGAGCCACAGCCACGCCAGCAAGTCAGCCCACGGCGGACAAGATCAGGCCCGGCAAGTGCAGCCGGCGTCCGAGGCAGCCCCGTGATCAGCAGGCAAAGAGCCGCGTCCCGGGGCCAGGTCATCGGGGCTGGGGGGCAGCGCTCCTGCAGCACTGCGGGGCCCGTCCCGGGCTGAGCTTCAATAGGCCGATGGGCAGGAGGGGAAAACCGTAGGGGCGGCCCCTGGGGCGACTCATCAGGACCACTACGGCTCAGGGTCCTGACAGCAGCGTCCCCTCTCAGCCTGCCCCTGACAGAGGTGTCTGGACTCGGGAGGGACTTGCTGTGGAGGGATTTAATGGTTGTGGGGGGACAGCATACCATTTAAGGGACTGGAGACAAGTTGCTGGGAAGGGGATATGGCATGAGAGACTTGGGGCTGGGGAGGTCAGGCAGGCCATGAGGTGCCCCATGGGTCAGAAGGGCTTGGGGTGAAGGAGAGATACTCAAGGAGTATCCTGGAAGATCCCCAAAGACCGGGTAGTATTGGGGGGTTCACTCAGGAGCCTGGGCTTGAGCAAGGGTCAGACGTAGCTCAGTGACTGCTAGGCAGATGGGCAGCGATGAAACGGGTTTGAGGTCAAGTAGGTACCTGACAGGTTGTGGACCTGTATCTCGTGCAGGGTCCCTGGTGCTGAGGGGTGCATGGAAAGGTGGCAGCAGTGACCTTCTGTGCGGTGTGTATAATGTACCCCTCAGCTCTCTCCAAGGTGCCGACTGGTGGTGTGAAAGAGGAGAAGCACCAAGGTAAAGGAGAAGAGGGTGTCAACTGTCTAGTACTGGAAGCAGCATCCTTATTCCCAAAATTGTCTCTTTTTTTTTTGTCCAGGACAGGTGTCTGACTGACTGCAGCTAGCTGGGGGAATTCTGGATGGTTCCCTTTTGCCAGATCTCCTCTATCTTCTGGTTGGGTTGCAGCTGCTGTGGAGCCACAGAGGAGGCTTTCTTCTCCTGCGCAGGGAAAGCTTGTTTCTTTCTAGGAGCATTACTAGTACGTGCTGGGAGGGGGATTCCCTAACAGGCAGGCAGGGAAAGCAGCTTGGGATGTTGAATTGGGAGCTATAAATCAGCAAGCTGCTAATTAAGACCACAGGAGGCTAATGAGTTACTAAAGACCTGTATTACTCTTTCCAGAGCTCTGGGCCATTAACAAGATCCCTGGAACCTACTCTGAGCACGAGCACATAGCTCTCCAGGGGCATCACTTGCAAGCACTCTATTTTAGGCATGTTCTCGGAGTTGAAGTTTCCTGTGCCCTGGGGCCATGTGGCTGCCAAAGCCTGGGGACCGTCAGAGGGACACCCAGTGCTGTGCTTGCATGGCTGGCTGGACAACGCCAACACCTTTGACAAGCTCATTCCGCTGCTCCCGAGAGGTAGGTCTGGCTTCATCAGGATGGTTCTTGTTGCAGGGCTGCACATCTGATATTCTCTCCCTTTCAGATTGCTATTACGTGGCGATGGATTTCTCTGGCCATGGCTTGTCATCTCACCGACCTGCAGGCTCCCCCTATCATTTTCTGGATTATGTGAGCGATGTGCGCCGGGTGGCAGCAGGTGGGTGAAGGGACCCTTGAGGGGATATTTCTGCAGGGGTCCTATATTGCTTCTGCTCCTTGGAACAAGCAAGCAGCATTTCCTGCCAGGAGAGGGGTCAATTCCCTCTGCTTCTCCCCAGCTTGATCTTAGCTGGTGCTTTGTGACTTCAGACTGAATTAGCATCCCTCTTTCTCACTATTCTGTGAGAGGAGGAAACACTAATTCCTGTGAAACAAGTGTTTCTGTGCTGGAAAGCAGTAGTGGCAAAGTGATGGATGCAACAAAACAGTTTTGCCAGATGGACTTTTTTATAAGCAGCCAGTGACCTCTACCCAGTGTTAGGTGTAAAGTGGAGACATGCCCTTCTGTTTTTCCCCAATGGCAGCTTGCTTCTTGCTTTAGTATCATACAGAGAAAATTGAAAGCCAAGGTGTCTTGGGTTCCTGATAACTCCCAATCTAATTGCTGTCTGATCTTGGGGACTGTGGCAGGTGCAGTTCTGCATCCCTCAAGTGGTATACAAAGAGCCTCTAGAAGTTCTCTGACAAGCCAGAGGGTAAAACATGCCCTTTGTGGAGGTATATTTCACATGGGCAGCCGTGGTGAAGCAGTATTTTCTCAAAAACCTCTTGCAGTGCCCTAAAAAGGGACTGAAGAGCCCAATGTGCTAAATGGCACAAGAGAGCTTTTACTTGGAGTAATCATAATTTCCTCAGGCAGTGGACCTGGCTCCATGTCCTCATGGCTCTTGTGGAATGGCCCACAGCAGGATGCTCCATCAAGGTCTCTCTCTTCCAGCAGATGCTGCTCAGCCAGGCTCCTTTGCTTCTTGCCAGTCTCATGCCTGGCAGTGAATGGAAATTTGCTGTAGTTTGCCATACAGAGAGAGCTTTAGAGCTGCGTGACTTAACTACCAAGGAAGTGAGCTGGTAGATGCTCTTTTTCTTTAAAACTGGCCTACTTAGCCACCTCATTTCTGGATTAGGAAGAAAATTAAGCAGCGCAAAGGCCTCCAGGGAGAAGGGCCCATGTTGGTGGAGAAGCAGCAAGATGCTGCTGCTGCTCTGGTTTCTAATGCAGCACTGTTTTTGTCTGTTGCCACTTAGCGTTGCAGTGGAGACGGTTCACCCTGATGGGTCACAGTATGGGTAAGTGGCTCTTGTCCTTGTAAGCAGTGAGATACACGGAAACAGGAGTAGATAATTAACATACAAGACATACTGTTAGGATCTGGGCTGGAATGTTTATTACATTGTGTCAAGTACCATGTTCCTGCTTGAGTGATCAAAAAATCTGTGCCCAGTTTGAAATGCCTCTGCTTTCAAAGCCCAGTAGTACAAACAGAGGTAACTTGATGTGGCCCTTTCCCCCACTCCCAGGAAGGAAGTGATGTGTGAAGAGGAGTGGTCTATGGCAGGAGAATTCACAGAAGGCCTTTCTGTCTGCCCCCCACAAAGGCCACAGCAGGGTCCCCAAATGAGTCACAGAGCTTGTGAGGGGAGCTGGACTCCAGACCCATCTATCTGTGGTTGGGACATAGTTAGGTTTTGCCATGAGATGGGTTTTGTTCTCCAGGGCTGTTCTGGCCACAGCTCACAGGATCTACACAGCATTTTAACTAGAAACTCCTTCTTGGCCTTTATTGCCTGAGAGGGAGATGGAGGGTGTCACAGGAGGGGGAGTCCAGCTGGCCAATAGCTCTGCCCTCATCCTGCTTGCTGGGAGAGATTTACAGGCAGGGCAGGGTGTGGGTGTTGGTACAACATACATTTCTGTTTCTAAGGCAGCTCCTGCCATGGGGAAGGGGAATTCCTGTTATCATGGGATGTCTTGTGCTTAACTAAGCACCCTTGTTTCCTTTGCAGGTGGGTCTGTGGCAGGAATGGTGAGTAAAGCATCCTTTCTTCATGGGGTTTGTGATTTCTGCAGCTGGAACAACAAATGGGAGAGGAATGAAGGGACAGACAGCGTGAGACATGAATCTGAGGGGAGGAAAGGCTCTTTGCTGATCCCCTCTTCAGTGTAGCAGGATAGAGATATCACTTAATCTTCAGTTTTTTCTCTCTCATGTTGTTTCATCTCTCCTCAGTTCTGCTTCCTTTATCCCGAGATGGTGGACAAACTGATCCTACTGGAAAATCTTGGCTTTCTGCTAGCTCCAGAGGTTAGAGTTCATGTGTCTTTTCTCTCACCTTTTTAAAAGATTTTTTTTTTCTTTCACTCATTTGTTCAGACCAGTTCCCGGCGGGTCATACAAGTCTCAGGGCTATTCCTTTTGGGAGGCACAGGTCTGTTCCTTAATGCACAGACTGAGATCCCTGCCTAGGATGACTCTTGAGGGACACTTGGTAGTGCTCCACATCCTGCATTCCTTTTGTATCAAAATCCACTTGTATACACCATGACCCTTTACACAGGGAACTGCGACCTCAGGGTTCCAAGGACATACCAGCTGTGGTTGTCTTTTTGTCCACAGCATGTCAGGTGGTCTGGGTGCAAGACTGGTAGATTTATTTTTCTGTTCATGGTAGGACATAATGCTACATTCATCATCACTGCCAGATGCCGTGGCTTTAGGTGGCATAAGCAGGACAAGTCCAGTGTCACAGAGACAGAAGATAGCAGGCTTTCCCTTGTTCTCATGGACAGCTGTCCTCAACTTAAAAGTGGGATAGGAAGGGATATAAAAATTGCAGAAGTAAAAACTTAACAGGTTCTTTACAGCAGTGCTTAGCTTTCTGTTCTACCTTGCCTCTTAAGTATTGCCTTACCCTAGAAATGAGCATTTTTTTAATGTGGTGTCCATAAGTGGTACCAGTTCTAAGGAATGCCAAAGGGTGAAATGCCCTTTTCTATCCTCTGATAAAAGATAAGGTATATCCCTTATCCTCTGATAAGGGATAAAATAATCTGCAAGAAAAGGGTTACTCTGTTCCCTACCTCTCTGTTTCAGGACACTGAGGCTTGGCTGAAATCAAAACGGATGGTGATAGACAGATTACTGAGTCTAGAGGCAAAGCAGCAAACTCCCAAAGCACGGAGCCCTGAAGCAGCATTACAGAGGTGGGTTCCCATCTGTCATCTTTACTTGCTGCCTGCACAGAGTTAAATCTTGAACAGAAGGGGAAAACTGTCCCTGCATTTCCCCTTTCAAGTCCTCTAGAATCTCAGTGAGACCTTTTACTTCTGCTACCAGAAGCGGCTGCTGCTTCTTGCTCTTTTTCTGAAGCAACCTGAGAGCTCACTTTCACCTTGTCACGCTATTTTCGCTTCACTTCCTCCCTTTTCCAGCAGAACAATATCTCTGCCATGTCTCCCCCAGGCTTTTGGAAGCAAACAGACATCTGACAGCAGAGGGTGGGGCAATCCTACTGCAGAGAGGAGCAACTGAGACACCCGCTGGTAAGGGGATGCTTGGAGACACAGCTCACCACGGTGCTGGGGCAACTCTGGGTGTGGGAAGGGAATGGTGCCAACACCCATTGTCTTCCACAGGGTACATGGTGCCCTAGCTAAAAACATACAGAGCCTGAATGGGATCAATTAGGCCTGGAGGAAGAGCTCTGCCTTCCCAGAAACTGGGGTTGGTGTTCAAGTCCTAGAACAGTTTAAGAAATTGAATAAGGGGAAAATCTAAGTTAACCCTATTGCTCTTGGGCCAAATGGGCAGACCCCAAAGGTGAGAAGAAGAGCAACTCATGCTCCTGAGACATGAAAGCCTTCTGTTGTTTTCATTTCAGGGCTGGTGTATAACAGAGACATGAGAGTCCGTACGGTGAGCACTGCTCTTCCCACTTGTCCCCTGCTGTTTCTGCACCCCGAGCTGAGTGAAACTCAGAGATAGTTGAGGCCCTGCTAGTCGAGCCCAGGCCCTGCCTCCACCCCAGTGTTTACTTTCTGCTTCTCTAATTCCCACATCTCTTTTAAATGCTGCTGTTAAAAGAGCCTGCACTTGATCATTAACTGACTCAACTTACAGAGTTGCTGGAAAATGTTACAGATTTTTTTTTAGCAGCTCCTCTGCCCTAGGGCCTCCTGGCCACATTTTCCTGCCATTGTATCTAGACAGACAGCAGATGGATGGATGCTTTAGGTCAGCTTCTTTGTCAGGTCATCTATATAAGAAGGAGAGAGAGTAGAACAAAGTCCTTATGTTTGATATTTTGATAGCTTTATGCCATCTTTGAGCAAGTAGGACCTCCTCTACCTGTGCTACTGCCAGGCTACAAAAGCCAGAGGAGTGTGCTGTCTCCTTTTCAGTAAAAGGATTTTTGAAGCTTTTCTCTGCTATGAGATCATTCCCATATGTGCTGCATCCCAGCAGGCAGCGTTGTTGGCAGCCTTGAAGCACAGCTGGACAGGAGGAGCCTTTACAGAGCCAGCTTCTTTTGTGCACAGCCTGGCCACCACTGCGTCCCAGCACAGCAGCTCCAGGGTTACAGCCACTTCTGCCTTCAAAGCCAATGGTGGCGGGAGGGTCAGGGACAGCCACTGCCCCAGCTGCTGTCCCTGAACTTTGCCACTCTATCTTTGCACCTGCAGCAAAGCCGAGAGTCCTTCACGGTGGAGCAGTGTGTGAAGCTCCTGCAGAAGATTCAGGACCGCGTTCTCATCATTATGTGAGTGAGGCACAAGCCAAACCAACCCTTGCTGCTTCCCTGCAGCCATGGGTCAAGGGGATGAAGGTTGGAAAAGAGTTCTCTGATACACTCCTCTTTTGCAGTGGCCATGCAGACATGCAGGCCAGTTGGCAAAAGTACAGTCTCACATGTTAGAAGCTTTTCCCAGTTCCCCACCACTGCCCCACACTGCCAAGCCCCTGAAGCAGGCAGAGAGCAGTTGGCATATCCTTGTCCCAGCCTGGCACCTCCTTTTCAGGCTTGGCCTCCCTGCTGCAAGGCTGACTGAGGAAGTGCCTGACCTGCCTTGTCCTCCCCACAACTTTACGTCCCCAAGCAAGGGGCTATCCCAGCAAACACATGACCCTCCACAGAACTCCTATTTACTTTCCTCTTGGCCTCTCTTCCCCTAGTCCCAGCAACTCAGCATGCCTTCTCCAGACCCTGAGACCTTTTGCTTAAGCAAACAGTTGAAACCACCACAGCTCCCACCTCCACCAGCTGGTGCTGGAGCCCCTGGCCTGCTGACTGCTCTTGCAAGCACTTCTGCAGTGCCTGGGGCAGGCAGGAGCTGTGAGTCAGTAGGCAGTGGCTTGTGCAGAGCCCCATAAGTTAAGCTGTCTGGGTGGTAGGAGACAGCACCAGCTTAACCCTACTGGTCTACACTGGCTTCTCCAGGACTGCCCCAATACCTCCCATTTAAAACAGCAGCATGGAGTGGGGAAAAGCACAGAGTGGAGTTGGAGAAGCCAGCTGTGAGGAAAAAGGTTAAGAGCAGAAGACAGGGTGGGGACAGGGAATGATGCACTCAGACCAGTTAAGGATCCAACCCTGGGAGGGGGTGGGGGGAGATAATATTTAACCAGTCTCCACTCTGATACTACTAGGCAGTCAGCCAAGGTTTTAAACAGTTTGATAGACAATGGCTAGTAGACAAGCTGTGCAGTGCTCTTCTAACCACCATGTATGTCCCTGAAACCCTGCTGTTCACAGCAGCTTGGAAAAAGCAGTTGGGGCTGTTGCCCCCCCCCCCCCATCTTGGGGACACTGCAGCAAATACAAACAGCCTTGCTGTTGCATTTCAGTGCACAAGACGGACTCTTGGTACCACACATGCTAGAAAGCAGAAATCACTTTGTGAAAGCCCTGCGGGAGGCATTTGAATCTACCCTCAAAGAGGTGAGCAAACCCCATCCTTGTGTAACTGTGTACCACCAACCTGGGAGCAGCAGCTCACTTTAACACCTGAGCTCTGAACAACCCTCAATCCCAAGGTGATTTGCCCAGGACATCACAGCTCACAACCAGGGTGGGCAGCCAGGGGAAAACCAGCCTTGTCCTGGTACCAAAGTCCCAAGTCAGTACTGCCCTCTGGACCCAGCTCTTCCCCAGTCCTCCCATCCATCCTGCCTCCTTGAAATGCCACACCTGAAGGAACACATCCTGAAGGAACACATGCTTGCCTGAAGGAACACATCCTCGGTTCCTATTTTCTTGTGTCTTCTCTCTCCAGCACATCCAGCTAGTAGAGGTGCCTGGGAGTCATTTTGTGCACCTGAATGAGCCTGAAGTGGTGTCTGGGATCATAAGCAACTTCCTGACAACACAGAATGCCAGAGCCAGACTCTAGAAAGGATCACTGTTGCTGCAGTCCAGAACAGGGAGTGAAGAAGCAGGTTCTGGAGGAATCGTCACCATTCCTACCTCACATCCAACATCAGTGTCATAATACCCTTCCCTAAGCTTAGCTTAATTTGGGTAGAAGCAAGTCTGTCAGAGGGGTTCCCTGGAGAGCTGGGCAAAGTATCTTGGTTGTCAAAGGGAAAAGGAATCCTTCCTCCTCTTCCAGCTCTCAGTACAGAGATAGATGCCCAGAGCAGCATTCCCCTTGCTTGCTCCTAACTTGCACCCTGGAGCACAGCAGGAATACAGGCTGGAGCAACCTCCATGGGAGCAGCACCACCAGCAAGAGGGGTGGCTCACTGCACCTCCCTGAGGGTGAGGTGACCAGCCTCCTCCCAGGATTAGCCCTACAGAAAAAGAGGAAAGTGTTCCGCTTCACTACTTGCTTCCTTCCATGGGTGCCCGAGATCAAGGGGCTCAGTGTTTCTGTTCTACTGAGAGTGCTGCTACTTTTTAAATTGAAGTAAGAGCTCACCTGGGCACAGGCCATTTCACTGAACTCCTGGAGAATGAGTCACTAATCCTCTAGATCAAACAGCTGGGAGAACTAATAATGATGGAAAAAAGTGGCATCCATCTGCATTTTCTGTCCATCTAAATAAAGACTGATCTCCCAGTGTTAGCTCTTTGTCTTCTTGACTACAGGAGAGCAAATCTCCTTTTTTTGGCATGCTCACCCAAGCAGCTAAAATGCCAGTCTTGGGAGGCACTGAGTTTTACATGCAGTCTGCCCTAAGGAACAGCACATTAATGATCCATCGGCCTCCTAGCTGAACGGATGCAAACTGCTGTGAAGCAAGCAGGGCTGGCACTCTCCCGTGCAACAGAAGCTGCACTTGCGGGGGGGATGTTTGGGGGGAGGGTAACTGCATTTTAGCCCAGCTCTGCATTTAGCAGTTTCCACCTTAGTGGTCATGCCCACAGCATGGCTGCACACATTAAAGCAGATGTTGAAAAGCCTGGGGGCAGGTGGGTCTCAGCCCCTTTCTGATCAGACTGCACTAGAATGAACAATCATTAAGTCCAAGGCAGCACAAATGTGACCCCACAGCTGGATGCGCCCATCACCACCCTCACCTGCCTTCTTGGTTAGCAACCAGTTAATTGTACACAGGCTTTGGAACATCTGGTTTCTCCTCCAAAGCTAGGCTGCCATCTCTAATCTACTGAGAGTGGTGAAGATCAGAAGCTCCTATAGCCCAGGCTAGGCCTGGCTGTACAGGTCCACACACAGCTGGAAGACCAGGCACCTCAACATAGCTAAGAGGAAAAACAGTGAGGGAAGGGGTAGGGCTCTGTACTACACCACCGATCTCTGCTAGTGACAAGAAGTCTGGGAACTTCCCAGTTGGGCTTTTCCCAAGGTTGCTTCCCTCTGCTTTTCACTCACCTCTAGATAAAAAGTGCAAAGGAGCCCTGGCATGTAAGCTGTGGCTTCAATCACAACCCAAGTGCACAAGAAGCTGTTCCACTCCTAGTAGACCACAGAAGAGGGGCATTCCCATGTTTTGAGAACACAGCAGCAGTTTATTTGCAGTTCTTCAGCCCTTCCCCCAGCCCTGCAGAGGCCATGCTAGGCCACACGATGCTCTCAACAAGCTTTAGGAGGGCCTTGGGTTGCAGGGAGAGACAGGTTGTCATGAACTGCCTCACCCCCTTGACCTGAGCACCCCAGGAAGTGGTGCCACAGCACTGGACAATCGCTAGGAGAGCACAACACTGGTGCAAGTAAAAACTCCCTCTCCATGGTGGTTGCTGCAATCTCCTGTTTCAGATCCAAGGGCAGAGACAACCTAGAGCTGCCTCAATTCCTTGAAATCACTGGTATGTGGAGTCCATAGGCACCTCTCCTGCCCTCCCCAGCACAGGCAGCTGAGGAATAGCTCAGCACAGCTTAGTATGGCCGAAACTTGCGCTGGGCTCGCATCAGGGCAATTCTCTGCTTGTCCTCCTCAAACTTCTTCCTCAACTGGGCAATGTCTGAAACGGGCAGAAAGACAACAGGTTAGATGGGAGCACAGGTCTCCCTCTCCTGGGGAGTTCCACTTCCACACACCAGAAGGCACTCAGTCCTGACATGTGCAAACACACACTTCCTTCCACATCTGGGCTGAGGGCCAAGTTCAGGCTCTGGCCTTTCATCTCCAGCAGTGCTACAGCTCCCTCCTGGGGAAGGGACAAGAATTTTCCCTTTCAACTGCTTTTATGCAGCCTAGAGAAACATCAATTGGAAAGTCACAACCTGTGCACTTCCACAAAATATTCCAGCAGTCCTTGCTAGCACAGATGGTGGCAGAAGGTCTCCAAGAGCTGGCAAGGCCATTCACACAGCCACCCAGCCAACTGTTTACTTGCAGTTGGACGTGGCCTTCACTGAAGGAAAAAAGGACATTCTTTGGGCCAGTGAGAGAAAATAGACATGGGCAGGGGTAGGAGACTCAGATACTCACGCTCTCTCTTGGTCTCACGATGCTGCCATGCATAGAAGTTGAGCAGCTCTTTGCGGGCCCTTTTCTGCTTCTCCCTCTCCAGCACCCGCAGGTTGGCAGCCTCTGTCCGGGGCAGGCCAGGCTTACGGCCCTTCCGCGTTACCTTCACCCAGCCCTCCTCATCTGGAACACCCTCCTCCTTGGCTGCTCTGGCTTCTTCCTGTGGAGTTAGGAGGGTGAAGCAGTTTCCCCACAGCTCACCTTACATGCAAAGCTCCAGCACCCGCTTCTCCACAAGATCTGAAGGAAGGCAAGGGACCAAGCGCTCATGCATTTGATTCAGTCACAACACCACATGCCAGCCATATTTGTGGATACCTATTTTAAGCCCTGGGTGGTTGAGTCAGGTGTTACAGACCAAACCAGGACCTGACAGCCCACCAGCAACTAGGAGGTAAAGCAACCTGACAGACAGTGTGTTTCCCTCTGCCATTTTTAATGAGGCCTGGGCAGATAGATATCCACTGTCTTCCTTTCCCCTCCCCAAACAAAGTGCTTAGCTGGGTTCCTTCCCATTTGCTCTCACCTCTGCTATCTTTTTGTCATAGTCTTGCATGTAGGCGTCCACCTCAGCCTTCAGCTCCTCTGGATCCACAACTGAGGCTGCATAGCTGTCGATCCATTCTGAGACAAAGAGGGCAGAAGTCAGCATTAGCCTCTGTAAGAAGCAAGCCCTAGTGTGATGCCTTTTGGCAGATTTATAGAGAGCTGCTGTGGAGACAGACAGTCTGTTCCTGTTTCTGCTCAAACACCCCACGGCCCACACAACAGCCAAAGAAACCATGAGCCTGCTGTCTTCTGAAGCAGGTGGGAGTTAACCTTAAGCCCAAGAGCTGTAACATTCATGGCTATGTTCCTGCTTACAGGTCACAGCTGATGCCTGTTATTGAGTCTGGCTTTCACTGACAGCAAAAGACAGTTTCTCTTAAGCTATGCAATACTACTGGGGGAAACCCCACCTTTCCCTTACGCAAAGTGTTCCCATTCTCCCACAGGGTCACTGGACTACAACAACATCCAGTACAAGATGCCTTGTTAATAGTAAGAGCAGGACAATGAAACACTGGCTATCTCCCTGCTCAGTACAGAATGGTGAGAATTAGTCTTAGTCATGCAGGGTAGGATTCAGCAAGGAATGAGCATAGTTCTTTCCTGCCATTAACTATCTGGAAGACAGCAAGGACTGACTTACTCTTAACACCAGTTTTCACAGGGTGACTCTCAGTTGATATTAGCAAGGGACCTTCTTGGGACAGGACCTTGGCTGCCTGGACACCAGCAGGTTTCCTGAACACCACATATGCTACCCGAAATCCCTAAAAGATAAAAAAGACACCTAGGCTAGTCAGATGCATTGGGGAAAATAGGTGACACAGCAAGGAGCTCCAGCAAAAATAAAATAAGAATCAAACCACCACAAGTTGCAGTGGGATAACAAAAAACAAAAACTTTTATAAGCAATCACATGACCCAATACCCCCAAATGGTATCACATATCTCATGTTCCAAACAGTGCCACTCAGTGACTGCGATGTTTCCCCATTCCGACCAGTACTCCCCTCCCAGCTTTACCGTTGCAGCTTTGTGGTTGAAGAATTTCGACGACAATTCTTTTTTTTCCCCCAGCCCTGGTTTGTCACAGATATCCACAGACTGGACAGGACCACAGCGGGCAAACAGTCTAGACAGGGAGTCCTTAATGCAAAAATAACAGATCAGGCGGTACCGAGAAGCAGGAACGACTCCTCTCCCCACCCGTCACAAACGGAGCGTACCGTGGGGCTCTCCGGCACTCCCCAGCCCACACACAGTCTTCCCCCCGGCCCGGCACGCCAGGGGCTCCTCTGCCTACGGCCCCGCGCCCCTGAGGAGACGCCCTCAGCCCCCAGGCCGCGCCCCGCACTGGTGAGGGCACGGCCACCCCAACACCGTCACGGGAGGCCCGGCGCCAGCCTCGCTTACCGGGCTGCAGTATGGGGGGACATTGAGGACGAAGAGAGTGCGGCGAGGCGGGTGCGCGGCGCCGGCGCCTTCCCGCACCTGGTGCTCCTTCACCAACAAGCAGTGGGGACAGCGCTGCTGCGCCCCGAACTTCACCGCGAGAGCTGCGAGCAACGCATCGGTTAAAGATCCCTCTGCCGCCCCGGTCCTGCTCCCTCCCCGCAGTTCTGTCCCTCTCCTCACCCGTGTAACCCGCCGGCGCCTCTCCGCACGCACGTTCTCTGTCGGGCACCATCTTAGCTCGGCGGGAAGTGGTGTGGCGCGGGGGCCGCCGGGAGTTGTAGTTCGCTGCGCTGCTAATGGCGGCTAATAGGATCCCCTCAGGGTCTGTCAGGTGTCGCCATCGCTGAGGGACCAGCCGCCGCCCGAGTGTTGGGTATAAATAAAAGGTTTCCAAAGGTTCTTACAAGATGGTCTGTAAGAAAGCCCATTGCAGGGCACCATTTAGTGTAACCGTTCTGAAAATTACCTGAACAGCATCAGCCAATGTGCTTAATCCTAGAGAAAAGAAAAAAAAACAAAAAAAACAAACCCAAAAAAACCCCCAAGCAAACAAAAAAAAAAGAGGTGGAAATACATCTCAAAGATAGGTAAGGACATTCACACACTACTGCAAGAACAATTGTTTTTAAAGACTCATTAATCAGGATAAGAAAAAAAGACCCTTTACAAAGTTGTATTTATGACTGAATGGAAGACAGGACAACTCCAAAAATAAAAATAAGACAGGCATATACATGCACAAGCTGCAAAAAAAGTCAGTGAGAAGGATCAAGGATATGGAGAGTTGACACAAGTATCTGAGTTAATGAACATGATCAGAAAAAGTGGCACATAAAACCCCACAAATATTTGCCAAACTTGCAAACTGCAGCCTCCCTCTGGATGTCATAATGTTTTTTAAAATGTAAAGGAAAAATAAAGAAATACTGTTATAAATTACCTCCCACCTGTCCTGATCAGCTGTACTTAATTTGTGCAGGCAGTTGGTTTTTGATATACAAGTTTTGGAACTCTTAACAGCCCAGAAAAATACTGGTGTGTGTACGTTGTGTAGAAATTGTGCAGGGGATCGACAAAACCAACCCCATTCTGCAGGAGGGAAAACATGCATAGATGTGAGATCGGGCAGTAGTTGAGCTCAGGGGAACGCAAAGAAGATTAGCATGACAATTACGAGACAGCCAGAAGAAACTGGAACTGCTGAACTGCTTGAAAAGGCCCGTGAAGAACTGGGGTTTCTCTTCTTTGGGTGCCCAATGAAAGAAGCTGTTCTATGCAGTACTAGAAGATAACTTCAGACAGAACCAGAAAAGCAACGCACACCAAGGCACTGCTGTAAGAGAAATCATGAAGCAGTGTTTAGCCAATTATCAACTTCAAATAAAAACAAAATAAAAATCAGTGGTCACAGAACCGTGGGAGAAGAGCTGTAGTTCTTCCAGGAAAGGATATTATTGTCCTCAATATATCACAGACAACCTAAACACAATGCAGAATTCAACAGCAAGTTGCAAAGTGCATCTTGGTACTTGACTTTAGAACGGACGCGAATCTATTAGTAAAACAAAGCTTGAATCTTCTCATTCCTTCAGAATAGTCAAGGTTTGCACTCACAATAACTGCCTTTGCATTTTCACAGCCTTCTCTCTAGCTCATAACCAAAGTACCCAACTTCACCTAGAACAGGTACCCTGATTTAAGAGTTGTGTATTTCTGTGGAATACTTTATAAATTGTCACAGTGACAATAACAAAGGCTATCCTTTTCCTTTGCCATGACAACAGAATTTGAGTTAGATGGGGACACAAGTTGCGCCCACTTAGTAGCAAGTATCAGCTACTAATTGAAATGATCCAGATTAAAAGGCAGTGATATATCATTGATATAATGGAGAGCAAGAGGATGCTCTTCATCACATTATCAGTTTTAGAAAAACACAGAAACTACAGAAGCATGCCTGATTCAGTGTTGGAAGAACTCCACCTATCTTTAGTTGCTTCACAACATCTAAAGAGTCTTAGAATCCACTCTCTGTATAACAAACGTTTATTCAGAAATGGATAATACATTATATTCTCCATCCCCTAATGTTTCCTCCCCTTCCCCATTTTTAAAGAAAACACAGATGTTTAATGTGTAATCTAAAAAAGGAGAACAGCTGTCTTAGGTCCCCTCCCCTACAAACATCTGCTGTTCACACGAAGCACCCTACCAATAATGGCATCACTGGCTTCCAAACCGAAAGAGTACTTCAGAAAAAAACAAGTCCTGCCAAGCCCTCAGTTCATGGCTAAAAGGGATACAAATGAGATAGAGGAATGGTTCGCACAAGCTAGATAAAGACTTAATACAGAACATGAAATCAAAATAAACATAGGGTCGGCCAAGAGATGGGATCTGGACCTACAAGGGCTACAGAGTTCATTAAAGTTCAGTGGAGATGAATAAAATGGATTATTAGCTTAGTCTCCTAGCTAGAAGGATCAAGTTCAATGCCCAAGCAGCTCCTGGATGCGGCTTTTAGCTTTCCTCTCTTGTAATACAACGGAACACAAACGCTTGGTGCTCCAGGGGCTTGGAACCCCCGTCAGTAACGCTGTGCCAACGCAGGAAGTGCTGGAGGCGCCACCTAGCGGCCTGCGGCTCCGTACAGGTGCTCACTGCCCCCAGCACATCCGCTACTGCTGCCCGGGACCTGCTTCCCGCACCCCTCCCGTGGGCTCCTTACCGAGAGCTAACTGCTCTCCTCCCCAAAGCCTCTCCCTGAGGCCATGAAGTGCAGCAATCACGCCCCAAATCCACGCATGCGAGCAGCACGCCTGCACAGCAGCCAAGCATCACCGAGACGGCATTTCTCAAAGTGAGTTCCCAGGCACAAGACAAGACTGCTGCTTATGTATTAGTATCTGTAAAAGGCACCAGCTCCTTCCTTTTTCTAGGAGACTGGGTAAATTAGAAGAAAAAAAAGTCCCTGCATGGGCAGAAGGATGTAATAGTCTAATGGGAGTGAAATACACTAATTACTTCTATTTCCAAACAGAGAGCAACTGAACCCAACTCTACAGAGCTAATAGATTCATTGTACAAATGCCAGAACTTTCACCCACCACCATCTCTCTGCCTTACCAGAGCTGAAGAATCCCTCTCATAACACAATGGGTGGTCACTTGCGTATACGTCCTTTCTGCCCAACACCTGCATTGGCTGGTATACACAGCAGGATGCTCAGTTTTTCCACATTTCCTACTGTCACAGCTGAGCAGAAGAGCCAACAAAAGGAAGTAATACACTACCAAACACATACAAGTCAAAGATGCAAGATGGTGCTTCCTGTGTGAAGCCACACCTGACTTTATACCCAGTGCAATTTCAGAAACAATGTGGCCTTCTTGCCTGTTGGTAATCAAGGGGATACACATTTTTAGTTAAAGGTCAGTCAGAGTGAGGGAGATCACCACTCCTTCCCTTAGAATCTATGTGCACTTTTAATGGCCACTAGGGGCTTTGGAGTAAAGGAGAGAGTTACATGGAATATGCTTGGTAATACATTACTGGCAGAAGGGGGAGTTACTCTTTTGGAAAAAAATCGTGGAAGAAAACTCCAACTATGAAAACAGAAAGTACACGCACAAGAGGAAACACTATTGTACAGTAAGGTAGCAATCATAGAAAACAAAGAAATTCAAGGCAGGCAAATGCAAATAACATCTGCACTCCTGCACATCTCATTCCCCAACAAATGAGTTTCCAGTCCACTCCTTGCTTCCCCTTCTCAGAGTTTAATTTTGAATTCTGTGGGCTGCACAGAGGCAGAGACCCCTGAGGATTTGAAGAGTGCCTTCAAGATAGTGTCAGGGTCCACTTCAGCAGGGGGATTTGAGGAGGCGCTTGCACTTGAGCGGCGTGGTTCCCCTTCCTTCTTCACTGAAGGGGTATCACTCAATCGGCTAAAGGAATAAAAAAAGAAGTATTACATCTCTCATTACGAAATAAAGTTTATCACTATACCTGCATTTTCTCTTACTGGTGCTGTCCCCTTAGCGATGTTAAGACATACGAGTTTTAAAGATGCTTTCCTCACAAGAAATCTTCCTCATCTCAGACTCATTTTGACTCTCAAGGCTGGGAAAACTATGGAGTCAAGCCATACTGCACTCAACTGAGCGCCATGGAGAAGAAAAGGAGGAAGATATTCATTGCACAATTTGTCAACAGTTTCCCTCCCCTCGAGTTCTCCTCATGATAGAGCACACAAATGTCTCTGGTTCTTCCCCCTATGCAAAGGGCACTTACAGTAATATAGGCTGGTCTGAAGTGATAACATTCCCATTCATATGAAGATTACATTTCATTGGTTGACCTAAACAGAATCACAAAAGAAAAATCCTTCCATCAGAATGGGGTAAGGCAAGACCTCATATGAGGCAGCATACATGAGTGCAAGCCAACAGTGTTCCACATGCTGGGAAAACATGAAAGAATAATTGACAGATCTTTTGTTGCAAAATCACAGCAACAGAAGAGCCTCAGAAACACTGAGTACAATATGAAGAATCACACTAATGAAGAAATTACATATAGGTAACGGAACCCTTTGCAGAGACACAAGAGAATCTCCCACTCTGTCTGCAGCTGTCGGCTCCTCATCTGACATATCACTCATCTACCGACAAAACATCTACTTCCATCTAAAAATTAACAGCTAATTGAACTCTAATACTGCAGGTGGATCCAGATAAAAAAACTGCATTGTTCAAACGTTCATGGAGAAGCTCATTCTAATTGCTTTAGAAGTTCAACTCACAATGTCCCTGTCTAGAGACTTTTGCAAAACTAGCTTTGCTTTTACTTTGCAGCTATTCTGAAAACAGGCAAAGTCTTCCTAAGGACTGTCTATCTCTTAGCACTGGATTAAAAACAAAAGAATTTTAATCTACAAGTTAGACCAGTATATTCACCAGGAACCTACCTCTAGCTTTGAGCATTCTGGTTCAAGGAAAATATTTTGGTTTATTTCACTTAAATCATGCATATGTAACTGCATCAGCCAGTTACATATGAACATATTATACTGTCTGACTTGAACTGATTTTCTGTCTTTTGCTCTCTTGTGGTGGCATATGAACATCTGAGATGCTTTTAAAATCAATTGAGGTGGAAAGTTGTCAATTTATCTATTCTAAATACAACTCTGCCCTCAAACTTACCGTCTAAGCACCTGTTGTTGTATTTCTTATATGCTGTGATAGCATCTTCTTTCTTCACAAAGACTACCTCAGCCACTCCAGGGTGCACCAACCGGGCTCGCTTCAGAGCGCCACACACACAGAATAACTCCTGTGGGCAGAGAGCTGGTCACAACCATGGTCACAAAGGTACCACTTCAACCAAAGACACTGAGTGAGAAAGGACAAGCTTTTAAAGTGCATTATTCATCCTGCTTAGTAAACACATGGCAGAATCTTGACACCTGCCTTGAGTTTGCTATGGTATGAGTACTTTGCATTTACAATACAGGTTGCACAAGCAGACAAGTTCAAGGCCATTACTCTATGGTTCATCACACCTAAAGAGCAGGCTCACTCTCAGCCTGCTGAGTATGGAAGCACCTAGGTAATTTGGATGGGGGCCTAAGTTCAAGGAGAACACCAAGAACCCTGGGCATGAAAGTGAAATGATACTATGTATCTCAGTACACCACAGAAGTGGGACTTTCTTCTCAAGCACACTTTAATATGTGAACAAAACCCAAACCAATCAGGAATACCTCAATGTTTTTGCAAGCAAAGTAAACCCATGTCATACTCCTCTATCACATTCACCACAGATCAGCTGATTTATCAAAAAGAGGTAGGATAAGGGATGTAAGTGCCATTTATCCATGGCAGTAAACAACACTCACAACAATGTCTTCCTCAGTGACTCGAGGATGCAGATTGTTTACAGTCATCTTTGTGCCTTCCAGAGGACTGAACGCCAGCTGCCAACACAAACAAATGCATCTCAAAAAAGGTCAGAAATGCAGCAGACAAGATAGTATAGCAGAAGCATTAAAAAAATCTGTCTGTGAAAGTCTATACACACACAAAGGAGAGAGCTGCAGCTAGCAAACGGCAGTATCAATGTCAGCAAAAGCCCAGCTCATCTGATGGTGAAGGGCCCTTTTCCATACTTCTCTCTTTCACACAAGTGTAACACTAGCTTAATCCACACACATTCACAGCATCCTCTGGCCTTGCCAAAACTAAGCGCACTGTCTCTGCTGCGCTCTACATCAGCCAGCAAACCCCAAAATATGGCTCCAGTGCTTCAAAAGCATGCTGAACTCAACATGCCCTGGAACACCTGATAGGTTACTTGTACCCAGCAGCAGACAGTCTGACAAAGTAATTCCAGGTAGGTTTATCTACAAATTGCTCAAGAGATGGTGGTGGTGGTGCTGCTGCATTTGGAAGAATCTTGTTTTTCTCCTTGCTAACAGGAGAGGAGAGAAGATAACATATCTAGCATTGTTAAAACACTATTGCTAGTGACTCAGAAGCCAGCAAGGAGCATCTAAACAACTGCACCCTCCTTGTAACATGGGTTCCTCCAGGACCAGGTGCTAGAGAGAAGTTAAGCAAAATGCTTTAAGAATTCCCAGTCTCTCAAACTCTGAAGAAAAGGATGTTTAGACAGGTTTCAAATTCTTAAGACATGGCTTGCAGTTATCAGAGTATGTTTAATGAAGTCCCAGAAATAATGGTGGAGGTAATAAGCTACTCACATGACCGATGTTTAAGAGCATCTCCTATTTCCCATTACAGCAAAATCAGATGTAGCATATAAACTAAGACTACTGCTGCTAAAAAATGTCCATTGTATAGTCCCAGCCCCGTTAGTTAACAAGAACACAAAGAGCCTACGTCTAACTTAAAGATTACTAATTTGAACCTTAAGGAATGTGCTGTTTGTTGGTCAAGATACTTTTCATATTAAAAAAATTACAAAAAGTAGATGGCACTAATGGTATAATATCCCAATTGTTACCAATTACCTAGAAGGTCTATAACAATCGGGATGAGGTGAAAGAAAAGGGAAAACAAAAACAGAGTTACAAGCTTCCTTGTTGCCTGCCTTATCAGAAGGACAAGAAAGAGAAAGAGGTAGAGAAAATTTTACAGAAGCATTTAGAGGTGAAGAAGGAAGCTTGTTGAAATATCAGAGAAAGTTACTGTGATATTCCTGTAGGAATAAATCAGTGTGCCTACTGAAGTCAAGAAGGCCACTGGGAAAATACTGTCCATAGGGAAAGAAAAGCAATGTAAACATCTACTGGTGTACTGGCAGAAATAGGGTTAGATTGAAGGGGACCAGAGGGGTCTATTAAAGTTCCCCCCAGCTGATCCTCTAGTTCCAGTAAAATTGGGGTATAAGACAGCAGACTTTTAAAAATATATTTTTTAAATAGATAGTGGAGTCATTACTGATTGCAAGAGACCTTTAAATAACATTAAAGCTAGTGGAATTTGCCACACCCAGAAAAGAACTCAAAGATCATTGTTTATAGCCAATGGAGCGTGCTATTTGGAACACTATGGCAATAGGCTCATTTCTCTACACAAGTAGAGAAGCAACAAGTGGCCTCACTCAATTGTCAGGAACCTGGAAGAGTGGGCATTTCTTTGAACAGATGACATCAGTCAAGGATGGCCTGCTTACTAATTGAAGAAGCCAGAAAACTGACCTTGGGACAACCTGTAACTGCTTGTACCCCATGCTGTGATCTTTCTCCTAAAAAAACAAAGGAACACCACTGGATTTCTCCCAAAAGACTGGCAAAGTACCAGGCTGTATTGTCAAAAGAGGTTATACCACTAAGTCCTGCAACACTGCTGCCAATCTCAAAACAAAATTAATTAACACAACTGCTTGACAACAATTGACCAAGTAATTCAAGTCGACCACATCTGCAAGAACCTTCTCTTTGTGATTCTGGTCTGGTCTTAGACACAGATGGAAGTAGCTTCATGTCTGGAGGAAGACATTGTGCTGGATATGCAGTAAGGACCAAAGACCATGTTCTGGAAGCTGAACCTTTACCCTATAATACTTCAGCCCAATCAGCAGAGTTGACGGCTCTAATTAAAGTTTTAGAAATAAGTACTGGAAAAAAAGCTGCTATTTACATAGATTCAAAACATGCATTTGGAATTGTCCATACCCATGGACTAATCCAGAAAAAGGACTTTTGAATTCACAAGGAACCCCTGCTAAATATGGAACCGAGATTATGAAATTGCTGCAAGCTGTATTACAGTCAACAAAAAATGCAATAATTCATTGTTGGGCACACAAAAAAGGGAATAAATTGCAGAGCTGCTTCAGATGCAAAGGAAGCATCCCTGAAGAGACTGGATCTGAAAGGGAAGATTAGACCAAAAATGAACAAGGAAGGCATAGGACACCTTTAAAAAAAGCTTTCAATCCCTGAAAGAACAATGGAATTTGTGCTAAAGAAATACATCGAGAAGCACACGTGGGCTCTGATGCACCAGTCCTTGTTGCTAAAGATGTCTTAGGACCAAAACTGAATCCAAAGTACTGCTGACAGTACTAAGGCGACTTAATACACTGTGTTCATAATCCAAACATGGAAAGAAAAAACACACTGGGGAGAATACAAAGCAAGAAGTAATGCCCAGGGAATACCGACAAATAGATTGTTCAGAGTTACCTAGACGTAACCTGTATTGTTATTTATTAGAAGGTACATTTTCTGGTTAGACTAAAGCATTCCCCTGTCACACTAATAAGGTAAGAGAAGTAATTAAGGTAAGAAATAATTCCTAGATTTGGTGCCCCAGAAGAAATTTCTTACCCCACTTCACAGTGGAAGTAGTGCAAGTGATATAAAAAAATTGAAAATAAAATACAATCACCATATTGCATGGAAAACTCAATGTACTGGAAAAGTAGAAATACTGAATCATATAAAATGCACCTTAAAGGATAGGAAATTATTAAACAATACTTATTTTTTAGATTTTAACATTTTTATATAGGTATTTAAATCAGAGAGCACCGTTGCCATCAGAGACCCCTGTTTATCCCTGGAAGGCCTTGTTTGTATCTGGACTTGGAAGAAAAGAGTCTAATGACTAGACAAATGCCTCAATCTTACATATTAGTTGTGCAGAATGGAAGTAAAAACATAGGATAGGTAAGCCTCAAAAGGAGGAAACTGTTACAGCAAAAGTCAGGTGCAGCATGTAGTACAGCCCTACTCCGTGTTAGCTAATGCTTATCTAAACAAAGCACATTATTGTCAGAAAGTATAACTGAAATATTGTTAGTCTGACCAACAAACCTTGAAGAACCTATCAAGACTGCCAAAGAAGGAAGAAAGTAAGGGAAAAGTTATTCCAAGAGGAGTAGATTGTGACCACTAACCCATGGACCACTCACCCTAATTACACCACTGACTCCAAAGAATGATTAGGAATGTGCACTACTTTACATAGGAGGCAAAGGCTTTTTAACCAACCATAGATTGATAAGTAATACACATGTAGTAGAAACATGAATAATATTAAGTGTATAAGTCACTACTGATTTGGAGCTTTGATGTCTTGAGACAGACACCCACATCTGCGCAAATATACAATGAAATACCTCTGCACTGTGTGTATTGGCACACTACACATCAGGTAAACAAACCCCCAGATCTGGAGCAACACCCTGAGCTTACCTCAACAGGTGCCGGTTCTTTTGGAGGCTCCTCCTTTGTCACTAAGGTCCGGGACATGTTTGTCAAGGCCTTTGTCCGCATAGGAGAGGGAGGTGCAGGAGGGGCTGTGTATGTATCATTCTGGACCACTTTAGTCAAGGGAACAGTCTTCGACAGAGAGAATTTATTGCCACTCAGCCCAGTCTACAGGAAGAAGGAATAAAATGAGAGCTGCAAGCTACAAAAGTTTTCTTTTTCAAGCACTTACAGCAGGAGAGAATTACTAGCATGCACTAAGAACTGCATGTCTTCCCCAGGTCAAAACTACTACAGTGCTGGAGCCTTTGAGATTTGAGGCCACCAAAAAAACTCAAAAAAAACCCCTAGGAAACTAAAATTCAGGCATAAACATAAAAAAGTTTATTCCAAAAGCTCACTGTCTCCACTAACCAAGTAGTTTTTAGCTTCATGTTCTTTGGAGACGAAATTTTTCAGTGTGATTTGAATTTGAAAAGCTCTTTCATCCAGATTTTCAAGTACTTTATAAAGTGTTTGCAAAGATTGCTCAATACAGTAAGGTTGAGCTGCCCTAGTACAAACAGCAGTACTTTTTCAGAAACATCAAGCTAGGGCATGCACAGAGAGGTAGACCACGAACTTGCTAGTTGGAACTACCAGAGTTTAAAGCCAGACTAAAAATTGTGCTTGGTAGCCACTATGAATGCTGAAGATAACACATTTACTTCTGGAAAACCAAAACCCAACTCAAACCCATAGATTGGTTTTTCAGGATCTCTGAATATACATGTGACAAACAAGGGATAATCATTGCACTAGACTGCCTGTGTGATGGCAAATTAATCTGCCAAATTAATTTGTTTTCTCAGAACCACAGAATAATTTAGGGTAAGGCTAGGTCCATTCCCCATGTCTCAAACGGGGGTAACTTCAAAGACACATCAGGTTGGCTCAAGAATTATAGTTACACTCTGAGTATCTAAGAGTAGCAATTTCACCACCTGTCTGGGTGCCTGTACCAGATGCTGATCAAAACCCTGAGAATTGCATAATCCCCCTAACTAGCTGGAATTTCTTCTCCTGCAACACACTGGTTGATTCATCTTCTCAGTGTTTGCTCCTGAAAGGGGATCTGGGTTTTTGCCTTTTCTATGCCCATGTATGAGGCAGTGAGAGTGGACAGATCCTACTACAGTCTTCTCAGCCTTAACAGACACTGCGTTCTCACCCTCTTCTCACACATCACGTGCTGCAGTCCTCTGACTACCCCACTGTGCTCCAGTCTGTCAGTGTGTGTCTTGTATCACAAAGACCCAAAATAGGCACAGAACTCCAGGTACATTCTCAAAATACCAAACAAATGGGAATAATTATCTCCCTTGCTTCATTGGCTATGATCTTACCAACACAGAAGCTACAGTTGGACTTCACTGCTGGAATGATGAACAGATAACCTATTCTTCAGATAAGACACAGGAGGACATCCAGGCACTTCCCTACAAAGCTGCTTTCTAGCCAGTCAGTTCTCAGCTTATGTGGCAGAGGGTTATCCCAAAAGCAGGGCTTTCACATTTGTCTGTCTTCTCCAGAGCATCAGTACTCCCCAACAAGGTGCCAACTAAGATTTTGCAGGACAAGAGATTTCCTGTTTTGATGTCCAGTTTCTAGAAGCAGCAGAAAGCTCCCCTTGCTCAAGCACTATTGAGACAGGTTTAAAGCACTACCCTAACAAGAAGAAAGTCAGGAGCTAACGTGCAGCAACCTGCCAGCAAGGCAGAAAGCACACATTCTGGCTGCAAAATGCCTACAAAGCCACAGTTAGCCTAAAAAGGGGTCTGTCCCAAAAAAATAACACTAGAAGCATTGGCACAAAGGAAATGATGGGATGAAGAGCAAACATTTCAGGAGGAAGTATCATTTACACACTTTAAAAGAACATAAGCCCTGTAAAGTTGCAGCCTATGTGTCCACCCAATGTGAGCATGGTGTGCTGGGGACTGTTCAGATAATCCCTTACCGTGTTGTGCAGGAAACTGTTTGTGGTGGTGATTTTCATCTGTTTGCTAGCAAGGGGAGGGACACTTTCATCATCCTCTTCCACATCATACAGACCCTGAATAGAAGCAAGATAATAGTTTACAAGCAGGTAAACTTGATCTAAATATCCTTTCCAAAATAAGCAGTTTTCTCCTGACTTCAATCTTCTTTGGGTAATGAACTTGACTGCACTGGACTTCACTCCTGTTCTTGCCGCTTGAAGACAGAGCAGAAGGCATGCAAGCCCATTTCAAAACATTAGTGTAAAAACTATCATACCTCTTGTCCAGGGATTCTACAGCAAAGCTGTTTCTCTAGATGCATCAAATACAGATTTCTCTAATCCCTAGACCTTCAGCTGATGAAACCACATTAATGGAATAAAGCCTCAGTGTCTTAATTTTTAGCACCCTGCTACCTTTATAGTTGAAGCCTGTGTCTTTTTAATTAAGCAGATGCCTGCCAAATATATCTGAACCAAACGTTCCTTTTGATTAGCCTGCTCTCAGCACAGCACTGCCTCAAGCAAGAAAATATTGCACCAGGTTTACTGAATAATTAATTTCCCAGTTCACCTTAACACTCATAGCCCTGCCTTAAAATACTGAGGCAAACTCCCAGACAAATTATTTCTTCATGGACTCTGAGAAATAGTCTATATGCCAATGACACCTGCCAGAACATCAGTAGTCACATCACAAAACTGCTTCCCACTATTTCAGTAGAAAGATTAAGAAAAATGGAGGTATTAGCAATGAGAGCTTGCAGAATAAGTGGGTTTTCATAGCAAGATTCTGGTTTACAAGCATGAAAGTTGTCCCAGTCACGGAAATGCTATGGAGGAAAAAGAAAACAAAACACCAAAATGGGATGATGGAGCAGAGGAGAATTGTGCAGAAAAAAAACCCCCACTAGCCAACAGGACAACACACATAAATTTGAGTCAAATTAAATGGATTCACAGCTCATACTGGTGAGGTCAGAATAATGACAACAGTTCCTTAATTGACAGCATTTCCTCCTTAAGTGCAATAGGTGATGGTAGCAGGTCAATTTAGTGGTAATATATAGAAATAGCTCAATTTGTCATAACCAAGGCAAAAAAAAAAATCCCCAAAACATAACATTGTGAATATCAGTTTCCCAAATTTCATGTAATACTGGACAGACACACACACAAAAATAAGCAACAAACCAAATTCCTCTCTAAAAGCATTTAAGGTGGCTGAAAGACTCTGGGGTGTGACAAAGTCCTATAAAATTGATCCCAGAATAGACAAACACACAAACTCCAATGTTTCTCTCAAAGCCTGCTTGATAAGGGATATGGCAACTTTGACAGTACATCAGAACATCAGTTAGTATCTTCCACCAGCAGGTTCCCAGTAGGGACCCACAGCTGGGATTTCACAGGAAGGTTAAACTCTCTGCCACCTCAGCATAGAGCATTTGATTATGTATGATCATATCCATTCTCTGAAGGGGCTGGCAATATGATGAATCAAAACCACCAAGAACATCTGATGGGGTGCCACTGAGAAATTTACAGGAAGACTAAGACAGAGGTCACAGTCTCTAGACAAGAAAATGTTAGCACATGCAGATAAAAACTGGGAATACCTATTTCACATTCATATAGCACACGGAATCAAGATCAATTAGACTAAATGAAAACCTCAATTACCATGGAAGCCTTGTATGGATAATAGGGAGGGAGTACACTGTTAGAGCACTTCCAAACACACCTCCTCTTTCATATTTGAGGTTTTCTTTGTGCCTTCCACTGTTCATGTACCCCCACCCCCCCACGCCCGGGTAAGAAAGAGCACAGAGCATACACACACCTGTTTGTGTGTATGGTTGTTCACCACATTGATCCTCATTCCTGCTGGGTGAGAGCGTCCAGGAACTGGAGCCTTCTGCTACAGTTAGAGGGAAAGAGCCAAAGCATTAAAACACTACAGCCTAGCAGGTCCCCATTTCAGAAGGTGGGAGATGTTAGTTGATACCCTGAGACCACTTAAATGAAACTAAGTTTCCTGCTCTTGAAACTTTACCACAACAAGCTATTATATAACATCTGTTTCCAGTAATACCGTCTAAGTGAGATACTGGCTAGATCTACATTTCTGCCAGCTTGGAACCACAAATGGGGTAAATCAGCAAGTAAGCTTCTCTTCTTTCATGCTACAGGGAACCAAAGCTACCTATTTCCATCAAATACAGCAAGCTGGGGCACAATTTAGTTCAAAGGAGATGTATACGCCATCCCTTCACACTACAGTTGGGATAAGCTGCAGCAGATGCATGGGGCGGCAGTGTAGCTGAACCCTTATGCAGTCCATTTTATCCCATACGACAGGGAAACCACAAAAGAACTGGTCAGAGATTGTAGCTGTACTAATCAGCAACTCCCTCAAAAATGCCCCTCTGTTTTTTTAAAAAGCTGGAAGCTGTCCATTACAATCCTACAAAATTACTTTAAAGGCATTAAAACCTGTACTATGTTGTCTGACAAACAAAGTACTATAGGTAAAACCAAGTCATACAAAGAAATCAGGTCAGAGCAAATCACTGCTGTACCAAGCTGCTGGAAACCATTTTAAGTCCTAGAAACTTTGTAGAAAATGTTCAACTCCTAACGGCAGTGATTTGGCTTAGACAGACAGCATGAGTATTAATTGCCCTACTAATTAAAGGCTAGTGAACAGAATGCTGTACTGCTCTGTGATTAGCTCTTCTTACTGCCACAAGAGTCCTTTCTCTTGCTTAGGTCAGCCTGGTAGTAAACTTCAGGTACATGCTTGTGAGGCAAGGAACAAAACCACCTCAAACAGCCACCCTGAGAGTCTGGAAACTTCTATTCAACTCTACCCACTGTACCTAACACACACGTAGCTCAATAGCAGCTGTTACTCAGAGTTCACCAAGAATCCAGTCACTGTGCAAACAGCAAAATGAAAATAGAAAACTGTCAAAGGAAATCAGCTGTTTAGGGTGATCAAACTGATTATACTGCAACTGAAATAAACCTTGGGCCTCATCAGGAATGCATCATATAATCAAGTCATTCCCTGGAAGCCAGGGTTTTGCCAAATGGCTGGCAAGTAGAAATAGTGGAATTGTGGAAGGGCTCATTGAATTTTAGATCTTGGATGCAAACACAGGTGTGTATTCTCAGTTGTTAACCCACCACTTGCATAAACCAGTTATGTAGACAGGACAGACAATCCACCGCATCAGACTTGCAAAGAGGGGCTGTATAAGAACGGCAAAAAAAATATATCTATACATTTTCTTTGTGTTTAGGTGGGAAAAAGACTACTTAACCACTGAAAACAACTACTTTAATACTGACAGGAGCAATGCTTCAGACTTTATTTCTCCCAAAATTAAAATGAAAAAGTAAATGAAAGCTGAGATTCCACAAAGAGACCCACACAGCTGGAAGGGCACCCAAAAGACTTCAAATCCTGCCCTACAACCTGGACTGCACTGTCTCACCAGCACTTCTATTGTAAACGTGTTCATGTAAGCATTAGCATTTCCACTGGACTGCTGCAGAATAACTGAGTGGCTCAGAGGTGGATTGCTTGACCTACTTGGATAGTTTTGGTGATTTTCATGGCTGGATTTACTGTCCCCATAGTTGGGCTGATAGTAGCTGGAGTACTCCTTTTTAAGCTGATCTTCTCTCTGGCATCCACCACTTTGGTCACCTTTTCAGCAGCAACACTTTGCTGTTTACGGGAATTCAACATCTCTCGAGCATCCTGCACCTTCCCTTTGATTTTGAACCGAGCGTCCTTTTGAACCAGTTTTTCACGGGCATCTTTAACTCCCAATTTGTGTCGGGCATCAGTGAGTCCAATCTTCTGTCTGGCATCAAATGTCCGCTGGAAGCTGACAGCTGGTGATGACCTGTTTAGAAGATTTTGCTGGACTCCAATGCGAGATCTCACACCTCCAAATACTGGTCTTGTGTTAAGCCTGAGGAAAGAGAAAACCCCAAGTGTTTCAGACATTGTAAGATGTGATACAGCATCAATAAAAGTATTTGTTACTGCAAACAAAAACTCTTTATTACTGCACAGAAGTCTACTCATGTTAGATACCCAAATACAACAGTACAGCTCCTAAGCTGTTTTATGATGGATTTTACTTTCTACGTAAAGAGCTACGGAAATGATTTCTGAAATCCACTCTTAAGCTCACATTTGAAAGCTTAAGTAAAGGGTCTGACTTAAACTGTTCTGAATACACACTAAAACAAAATTCATCAACAGCTTGGGTACTTTGGAAAAACCTTTGAAGACAAAGGGGAACAGAAACAGACTTTTAAGCTTTAGGACTGAGCAGATCTGCTGAAGTATCTTTGAATACTATAATATGTCCTGTTACAGCAGAAACACAGAACTACACAAGACTTCAAGAATTCAGGACAGGGGCTCAGATTTGTGGGAGTGTCAGAGGCTTGGATTTTAGGATGTCCAAGCACCAGTACCAACCTCAGTTCAAAGTCACCTGTTTCAAAGTTTATTAACTGCCAGCAAGAACATTTAGTCAGATCGCTTTTTATTTAACATCACTGCCTCTTCTTCAGTCTACTAACAGAACTGCTGCACTCAATGGCCTTTACATTTAAGCACATAGTCACAATAATACTGAGCAGAAAGGTAACAGCCCACAGGAAGGACAGCATTTCTATTTCTACTCAAGTATTACTAAGAAGCAGCCCATTATGTAGTAAAAGCTGAAACTAGCTTTCTCATTACAGGGCTGATTCACTTGTTCAAAGTCTCCCCTAAAAGGAAACAGCTTATCTACTTTTTTAAATACAGTTCCTCCTTTAAGTATTTTTGCAAGGTTTTCTTTTTCCATTGGGTTCTTTTAAAAAAAAAAAAAAAGATGGCAAGAGCAATTTTAAAGGTAAGGTACCTAAGAATATTCTTGCTGTTGGCTTTTTAAAATTCAGAATAAGCTAGAGGACTACAGCACTCATCTCCTTTCTGGAATGGATTGTCCTGTATCATAAAATATAAAAGTAGATATCTCAAATTTGTTGTAATACTTGAATGGCTAATAACACAAATTCAAGTGACTGCAATTTGAATCTAACCTACAGCTTTGTATCAGTGTGCACCTATCTAACCCTACAATCTTAATGTTATTTACACTTATGTATTTTTGATGTAGAGGTCTGCAAAAAAAATACTAAAAAACAGATGAAAGACTGAAGCTCCACTGCTGTCTCTTACATTTCTTGTGTCCAGACAACTACATAATGAGGTCTGGGTCCCATTTTGTTACCTAGCTAAAAGTCAGTCCTACTGCTGTGCTCTCAGAGCAAAACCACACTAACTAGAAGTAACAGGACCATTAAGACCATTTATTAAAATATACTCAGAACGTGGAAGCCTAACAGTACCCATCAAGCAACAGCCACAACACAAACTGTCTCTTGCAACATTAAAGGGCATTAATTTAGAAATGCTGAAAGCAATCCAATAAGAGCGTGGCAGAAGGGCTTGATGAGTGGTTCTTTTTAATAAGCATAAAAGGTCAAAGCACAATCAGAAGTATCTGTATCCCTATTTATGCCAGAATTAGGTATAAATGCTAATAACACAAACAAATGAAATTGGTTAGGAAACTCTGTGCTGAAGATTACAATGCATCTGAAGACTTGTGTTTATCCTAATAACTCTACTGTTCAGAACTGCTTATCCTATAACAACATTAGCTGCTTAGGCATTTTGTACCACACCACCTGAAATCCAGAAGAATCTCAAACACCTAATTAACTTTCAGTTATTCCCAGTTCTGACCTGAATATTTTGTCTTTTACTACATTTTACAGGTGAAGACTTTCCTGGTATTTCATTTAGACTACTGAACAGCATGGATATAATGACTGAGGTTTATCCAGCTCTCACAAAGTCAAGTTACTCATCTCAGAAATCTTATGAAACAAACTAAACACAAGAAACAAGAGCAATAAGAGGCACAAAAACTCTTACAATTCTACAGAGGGATTATTGTTTAGCAAATAAAAGCAGGAGGAATTCCTGGAAGAAGCAAGTTAGACGGATTTGACAAAGAAGAAAGGAGGTGCCTGGCATATTAAGCAGCATAAGACTGTTCCAAACATGCTGGGTAACGTGAATAAAAGCATAAAGCCAAGGCCTTGTCTAGACTGGGATTTAAACGCGTTTGAATGTTTTACTAGTATGTTAGTAGCAAGTAACTTTCAAAATGCTACTCTGGACACAAAAGTGTAGACAAGAATTAAAGTCTCAATGACCATGAAATTACAAAGAGAATTATTAAAATAAACCCCCACAAAACAACAAAATTGGCGTAGTTAGGCAATACAGACAGGGAGAAATCCACAGGAAGGGGCAGCATGCAAGTGCAGCACTCAGGAGACTCCTGCAAAAGGGAAGATGAAGAGCTACCCCAGGAGAAGCCAGGTAAGAACTGCCAACAGCTGCACCTGAGTAAACGGCCCAGCCTACAGCGGAGACACTGCCCTGCAAAGGAAGAATCCCATCTCGTAGCTAACATGTAACACGCTCCATATCCGCACAAGCACTCCGAACAACCTGTCGGGGTACCGTTAACTATGTTACAGAGACCGCAGTGTCCACCGGCCGCACAGCAAAGCTGCTGAAGCCACTGCAGCCTCGCCCGTGCGGATCCCGCTCAGCTTCGCTACAGTTACAGCTCCCTGTGGCACCGCTCCACCTCCCGCGGCTATCCCACAATGCAGCGCACCGCCTCCGGGAGCTGCGTGGGGACCGGGACCCCCAGGCCACTGCCTGACGAAGCCCTGCGGCAGCTCCCGGCGCAGATTTAAGGCAGCGCGGACAGCGAAAGGGCTCGAGTTGCAGGGTGGGAGTGCCGCGGCCCCACTGACCCTGGCTGGGGGGCACCGCTGGGTTAACCGGCGGGGAGGCGCACAAGGTAGCGGGGAAAGACCGAGCGGGAGCCCCTAGTGAAGGGCTGTGCGAGAAGCCTCGGGGAGGGTCTGAGAGGGGACGGGCGGGCCTGCCCTGTCGGGCCAGAGCGCGTGAGGCAGCGTCAGGCACGGTGAGGTGAGGGNCCTGAGCGACGGCCACCACCACCAATCGGCATCAACAGCACGGCCACACAGACCAACGCCTGAGCCAATCGGAAGGCAAGAACAGGAAAGAGGGCCGGAGAGCGCCGAGGCAGGCTACGGCCTGCAGCCTCCGGAGCGGAACGGCCAGAAAGGGGACGAGAGGAGCCACCGACGGCCGCCGGACTCGGGGCGCTGACCCTCCCAACTGCTTACCTCCCTTTCACCGTCACACCACGTTTCCGTATGAGCTCGTCTAGAGAGAGGTCCGCCATCTTGTCGCGGGGCCCAACGATAAGACGCAGCGAACGAGACCCGGAGCTGACATCACAGTATTTCCGCTCCTCGCCCCGCCTTCAGAAGAGAGCCCGGCCCCTGGCCCCTCCTGAATGCGCGGCGTTGGGGGAGGGGAGGCGGGCGAGGCGTCCCATAACCCCCAGCGGCGCCCGGGCCTCTCATTTGCATACCAGCCGCAGCACGTCCCGTCCCGATTCGGTCCGTGACAGCGGTTATGCGGCGCAGAATGCCAAAAGAACCGGGAGAAATGATCAGGGCAAAGAGAACTTCTCTTTGTGCCTGTGAAGCAGCGTGAGGAACTGCTCGCCCCGACCGCGAGAGCTAACGCGCAGGGCTCTGGCAACGGGGCCGAATGGTAGCGAGCATGCCTTAAACTTATGAGTAAGGAAAATAACGACCCGGGGTGACGCCCGGGTCCTCACTGCCAATGTGAGAGGAATTTTTGCACGGGTACAGGTCGCCCTCGGGTGACCCGCTTACTTCGCGGGATGCCCGAGTGCTGTGATCTGCCCGAACCCTTGTGTTACACGTTCCAACGGCAGAACGGGAGGGGAGGGGTGCAGCGCCTCCTCGGACCCTAGCGGGGCCGGAGGGTGCAGCAGCGCTCAGCGCGTTGTGACGGGCAGCTTAGTCTAAGGACTCGGAAAAAATGCCCAAGAACCAGCTAGTGTCGCGTTCCCCCGCTGTCGGCGTCGTCGGTTCCTGCGTAACGCCGTCTGCCGGTCTCTGCTTCACAAATACATCCCCAACCCCCTCCTGACACCGCGTGTCCCTGCAGGATGTGGTTCGCTTTCAGTGCTTCCGTGGGAGGAATCACGCCATTTAAAATCGGACTACCGCAACAAAAACCGAGGGAAGGTGGGGGTGGGGGAAGCCGCCTGGAGCAGGCTGGGGCGGAGGTGAGCTTTCCAGTGCTCTGCCAGCGTCGCCTTCCGCCCTGCCCTGGTTCACGCTCTACGGTGTCTGCTCCGGCAGGACGGTGGCTCAGGGTTTCATCACGGGCCCTGTGCTGCTGAGCCTCGCTCAGAATGCCCTTTGCAGCACAGCGATCCCCGCAGGGTCCTGCTCGCTGGAAGACACGACCAAAACGCAGCGTTTCCTTCTGACCGCAGCTTTGTCTTTCACCGCGGCAGCTGTCCGGAGGATCAGTTGTGCTGTTTCCCTACGAGCCTTCACCATTCGTCTCCTGCCATCTCCCCGCTGCAATGCCATGAACTGTAGTGGCTCGTGCAGTGCGTTGCTGCGAAGCTGCTGGCCCATGCGTGGGAGATCTCTGTGGGAGATCCGACAGAAGGTCGACAGATTTTCTCTCAGGAGCCTTTCAAGCCTTTGTGAGCCAAAGCTTTTTGTGATGCCAGGTTACTGCTTAGTTGCCCACTGGTACTTGATGTGTCTCGCAGTGGCACGTGACTGTATTGCTGTCAATTGAGGGTACATGTAGTCATTTTTTGCCCTTTTTGTGCCTTTGTGCTGCCTTTCTGCAACTGCTGCAATACTTGATCAAACTGAGGTGGTAAGGTGGGTGATGTGTGCAACCATAAAATCTGCTGTTGCAAAGCTAACAAGCAACATTTATTTGAGCAAGTGTGTATGAATATAAGAGCAGCTCAAGTGGTTCCAGGCTAAAAGGCCACCTGCCCAGTATCCTGTTTCCAACCTGCAAAGACCTGCAGTGGAGGTCTCCTCCTGACACCTGTCCAGACACCTGTTGACCTCAGTGATGTTTTTCCAGCTGCAATACCCTTTGACAAGGAATACAACGTGTTTAGTCACTGCCACAACAATGCAAACAATGTCCCCCTGGTCCTGACGTTTCTGTCAGCCTGGTTCTTGCAGCTGAAGGCAGAGAGTGTGCGTGGAGCTCCTACCCACCTGTAGTCCCCTCAGACAGGTGAAGAGTCCAAGTTGTTCACCCATCCTTCAGTGAAGCTCCCTTCGCTCTGCAAGCACCCCCATGACCACACGGACATCTCCATGGGAGGCTGGTTAGGAGAGAGTGAGTTGTCCTGTTGTATGAAGGAAAAGTTTAAACCCCAGGATCTTCAATTCTCATTGTTTTACTCTTCCCATGAGACATGACAATCTGCAGCTCAGGTGTCATGGGTCTCTCCTGGTTCTTCTTGTAGCTCTGAATAACAATTCAAATATTTTCCCAGGGACAGGCCCAGCCAGGCCTCTGCTTCCCTTCTTCCATCTGGGTGAGGAGGGAAAGTGTAAGCAGTGGCAAAGAACACATGGGGTCCCTGCAGAGGAGTCCCAGATAGTTTTTAGAGGTGGATTCCTTGAGTACATCTCCCTCCAGCTGAGACCCAGGGCATGGAAGTCAGGGCAGGAGATCATTTCCCTGTCTCACACCACTTTCCTTTTTAAAATATTAATTGGAAATTATGTGAAGGATGTCATATTAACCTTGGGGTAGCATGTGGCACAGTGTCCAAGCATGTGAAGCACCTAAAAGCAGAATGATAAGGCCAGAAAAAATATCTGGTAAGGTGCCAGGGACCAAGACTACATCATTAGTCAGTCCAGTCACAACGGCTGAGTGCATTGTTAGATGTATTTCCTTGCTCTTCAAAGGACACAAACCTTTGTTCCCAGCATGTCAGAAGCTAAATAACCCTTCTACTTGACTTCAGTTAGGAAAGCACCTATTAAGCTGCTTAATTATTTTCCATTAATTATAACAAAACTATTAAAAATTTAATATGTAGACAGTATGCTCCCCCTTGATTGCATTAATACCATCACCATAATCATTACTCGACACACAAATATTTTGTATGAAAATGATTAAACAATTTTGTAATTAAACTCAAGGGGCAATTAACTGCCATAGGGGTAATTTTTCTGTCATGTTTTGTACACTGAAGTGGAATCCTAATAATTACAACACTCTCCTGACCTATTATATAATATACATTAATACAATAGTTACACAATGCTTTTTTGTTCAGGTTGAACACAGAGATCAACATTTTTGAAGGTTGTACCAGAAATGTTGGTTAATGTGAGTTCTGAAAACTTCTTGTTTATGTCTATAAATTGAGATTTTTGTTACTCTGTTAATTATTCATTAAGATGGATGTTTCCTAGCAGGAACAAATTTCAGTTTTAAAAATAAGAACATAAAAAGGACCAGATTTGGGATTTAGCTTAGACTTAGACAAACATTTGCAGAAAAGAGGGGATATTCTTATTGTGATGAAAGTTTAAATTATTAGCAAATACTCAGTACTGGACATCCACTTTTCTACTTTTCTTCACCAGGGTACTTCAGTTAATTTGAGTTTGGTGTAACCCAGAACAGAGCAGGACCTGTTGTGGTGGTGTTGCTTTATGTCTGGGTTAGACATGGATGTCACAGCAGGAAAAGCTGATCCTCAGGGCCTGGGTGTTGGCTGCTGAGGTGTTTGCTTGTCCTGCCTTGTGCAGGAAGCTTGTGCTCGCTTCCTCCTAAGCCTCCTGTGCGTTGAGCAGCTGTTTATGTTAACGTGTTTGCCTTGGCATCAAACACTGGGAGTGCCATGTGAGTCTTTCATTCCCTATTTTAAAACTCTGAGCTTAATTTTTCAGAATTATGTGGTGAGTTACTTGACATATGTATTCAAAGGAAAGTTAGGTTTGCTTTCAAAGTGCTGTTCTTTCAGTCTCAGTTGGCATTTCTGCAACAGTCAACCCTTTTGATTTCTTTAGTAATGTTCATAATTTGCTCTTCTTGAGCTGAATACAGTTTTCCTTTTTAGCCAAGATTTTTTAATCCTTAGTGGGTGGGCTGCAGGAATGTCAGGAAACAGGTTCCCAAATGAGCTTGGCAAATTGACAAACTGTCTGAGAAGATAAAGTGCTCCTCAGTTAGGGCAGATGAGTCTTGATTGTACTGCTTTTTGCAAGAAGAGGTATTTCTGCATGGGATTACTGCGGATACCTCCATAACCCAGATACATACCACCCATTTCATTTTTCAGAACCTGTGAAAAAAACCCATATTTGTTCTTGATAACCTGTTGGTTATGGCTTGTGTATGATTTAAAGCATAGCAGTTCTTTTGTGTGTGTGTGTTAATATTTATTCTACACTTTAGATGTAGATGGCACCATAGGGAAGTCTGCTGCTTC